>RJVU01029838.1:9321-28854 GCA_003731715.1 Anabarilius grahami
AAATAGGCTCATTTTCCAACTCCCCTAGAGTTAAACAGTTGAGTTTTACCGTTTTCGAATCCATTCAGCCAATCTCCGGGTCTGGCAGTACCACTTTTAGCATAGCTTAGCATAGTTTCAAAGAGTTTCAATATTTTACCTCTAGAGGTTAAAAACACTCCCACGCCATACATGTGTCAAAGCAACTTTTCTCTATTTACGGAATCAGGGTAATGGTGCGTTCAAGTCATGTCGGAAAGATCGTATTTACGAGCAGAACCGACATGAACCCCACCACAATGTCGTAAATAAGAGTGGGAAGCTCGGGATTTTCTTTAAGCCCCGATCTGTACGAGTTGGGGGCGTGTCAGTGAGAAACATGGCGAAATACCACAATACTTAAAGGTGGTACAGAGGATGTTTTGTTTTATACATTTTTGCAATATTACTTGAAACTGTCTTTACTAACTGATAAAAGAATTTATTAGGTGCACTGAAAGGAATAATATTAATATACATCATCTGTGCACGAGGTAGGGCCTTAAAAACATCTGCAAATCGTTTACGCGATGATCACTGCCATGACGTTCCTTGTGAGAGACGCGCGCACTCCAGTAACTTTCCACACTCCACAGGCGCCGCATGCAATGTTTTTGTCAGGAGACAGGAGTAACAACTGCAGATTACGAGTTACCTGTGGTGAGTCCGACATAATGAATCCACTAACACGACACAGCGAATGCCGGTGGTAAACACTCGTGCACGAGTTTTGGGAGGCGTTCCCTCGAAATGAGCTGTGAAGGAGGGGGTTGTTCTTACGCATGCGCTCATTTCAAAAACTCACTAACGGTCTTTGGTTTCTCAGTCGACGAAAAGATCCACTGTAGCACCTTTAAAGGTATTTAGCAGTGACATTGTCAGGCTTTTCTATTTAAAACGAAGTAAGCGGATTCCCAGCAAAAAATACGAAAGCATCATAATATAAAAATGAAATATGAAACAGTAAAGTTTACAATGGCTTCATAAATTAATTTAAAAAACATAAAAAAGCAACATACAACCATTACACATTCTTTGCTCTACATTTTCTAGAAGCAGAAGTGTTGTTATTTTGTGTAATTAATTTAGAGAAGGCACACCGCCATCACACTCCGACGAAAGTGACTTGAACGCACCTACCGTCGTACACACGGCTTCCCACCTCGTAAATACGAACATCCCAGGAGGACTTGAACGCATCATAACGTGAATGAAGCGTTAGTCAATACGCCATTACTTCTTCCAACTTTGTAAAGGGGTTATAGAGGTGTTTGTTAATACTTAATTTACAGATGCATTATAAATAGTTCATGAGCAGTTAGGGTGGTTTTAATGCAATACCTGTCATGTTAAAAATGCTTAATAAATGTATTTTTTCACACTTACTTAACTCGACCAGATTCCTGATTTATTTCATGATGCAGCAGAAATAGAATGAAGGGTGTTGTATGGTATTGCGTTAAAGTCATTATTTTTATTCATGCAGTTATAATACTGCTTATTAAATAAGATTATAAAGTCACATGTGAATAGAGATACAATGTTTAGATGGGATCTTTCTATCCCCCCACTTGAGTCATAACCACAGTCTATGGTCATAACAAAAGTAAAGTTTTTTATTTTTATGTATTATCTGTTTACTTTGTCAATACTCTATGTCCCTCGTACCAAATCATTTGTTCTTTAATTGTTCAATTCAACTTTACTATATGTTGTTTGTTTGAATGTTAATTGTTGTTACTTGAAAATGTAATTAAAAAAAATAATAATAATACTGCTTATGATTTACAATGCATGTGTAAATGACTTAGTCATTAACAAACACCTTTATAAACCCTTTACAAAGGGAACCTTAATGTAAAGTGTTACCAAAGTTGCATAGGCCTACCTTTATGTTTGCCAAGTCCAACTGTTCTCAGCTCCACCCTAAAGGTGGAGGCAAAGCTACTCAACTATTCCTCTAATGTGTACGGGTTTATTCCTCCGGCCCTAAGCGGAAGAAGCTTCAAACTTATTTGATAACACTCCACAAAAACGTCCTGCTCCGTTGGTATTTTCATGATTTGATGGGCACAAAATGAGGTGGGTTTGTTTGTTGTATTAATGTTGAATTAGATGTTTTAAGAATGGTATGTAGGCTATCATGGAAACAAGCACAAAGCTGTGTCTGTGAAAATAAATTGTTAAACCTGTTTTTTAGGCGATCTTTGACGTTTACACACTTAAATTATTGGTCATGGTGCAATTATGAATGTTTTGACTTTTTATATCCTATAAATGGTTACACAAGCTGTTGTCTACTACTTGTCATTTTACATTAGAATTTGAATGGATTTAAGAAATTGAATGGCAACATTGTCAGTATAACATAAATTGTGTGTGTGTGTGCTTGACGTTTACACCCACACACACACACACATATATATATATATAGGGTTCTGGGTGCTAGAAAATATCATTAACTATATTAAAATATAAAAACAATATTCCAATAAATAAGTTCTAATACTATTTCATGCATTCTGACTTATTTCCACTGTTAAAGAGTTGCATTCTCATGCTAAACATGGCCAAAGTTTCAAAACACTAGTTGGAAGTATGATGGAGTACTTCTGTGCCAATACACTACTTACTGTTTTGGATAATGTTTCGGAGAGTTTTTTTCAAGTATGCCCCTTTGTCACGTAATAAAGGGCGGAATTCCTTGTATAGACACTGATAAGCATGAACACACACACCACCCAGAGCAAGAGCATGCCGTCTATGTGCTTCGTTCAGGTTATGGAAGCCAAGAGATCTTTCAACAGTCTCACCAAAGGAGTGTGTTTTTGGTCGAACTTGGCCTCGGGCCAAGTATACTCCCTGTTGCAAGTGATGGCTGGCTCATGCACCTTGTCAGACTTAGTTCTTTTAGGCTCTGCAGTGGGCACAGGTTCCACCTCCTCGAGGGGCTTTGACTCTTTATCTGTGGCAGGCTCATGCTGTGAGGTGGACTTTGTCATGAGGTCCGCTGGTGGCGTGGCTGATGGTGCGATGTGTGCTGCGGGTTTTGATCTTCTTCGCTCTCTCCATTGGTGAAGCCTGAAGAAGGATCCGTACTGATGTAAAAAAAAACACCACTCGGTGTACTTATGGAATGTTCCTTAAGGGCCGAATCCACAGAGGACAATGATGTGGTGTGAGAACTGGACCAGATTTTGAAACCTTTGTGTATGCTCCTTGAGGGACTGATTCTTCTGGGGGAGGAGGATATGAACTGGTGCTAGATCCATTGGTTTAGGTTAGATCTTCTGTCAGAAAGAGGCTGCAAAATGGAAGAAATAAAAGAGCTGGATCTATTTTCAAGCAGTTTTAATAAAAAACAACCTCAAAATTACACTTCTTCAGGCTTTCTGAAAACCAAATCACAAGAAACAGAACAACACCATGTAGGAAGGTAAGTAGTTCAGTTCAACACTTTAATTATAAAATTAACAAACACAAAATGAAAGTAAAAGCAGCAGCCCCTCACAGATGACTGCCACACACACATAAACTTAACATAAATAGTCCAGGCCTGGTCCTCTCTCATAGTACACTGTCATTGCTCATTCTTTTATTCATCCAAACTCCACCGTGAGATACGAGACCAGAACAGCAGGTGTCGCTCATTATCAATCATCTCTCGTCCTGCTTGCCACATACCCCCATTGCCCCTCACAGGCCGGATCGTACCCACAAGACTGCGCTCTACTCCCTCCTTTTGGGGGGACCCATCAAGGCAGCCAGAGCACCTGGGAGTAAGGATAGATGAGGTGAGATAAAAAGAGATGGAAGCATCAGGAGTGACAGAGATGAGAAAAGGGAGACAGGAAAAGAAAAAAATTCTTGGTACGGTTCCCGGACACACTGCCACTCGGTCCTCAACCAGCCGAGAGCCTCTCACAGCCATACAATGGTACTGGACGATCCTCGGTGGATGGCTTGATCCATTTCCTGGTGGATGGCAATGGCTCCTCCTGTTGAGGGCAGCTGACAGTGAGTATCCATTTCTCTGCTCCTCCCTATCATGGCGGATGGCAGCAGGCTCCAGTCTCCTGGCAAATGTGAGCGACTCCTCCGCTCCCTCTCGGATGGCAGCACCCCTTCCTGACCTAGGAGCATGACAGCGAGCTCTCCATACCACCAGTGTCTTCCATTATCCTTGCACTACCGCCTTGGGCAGTCACTGGCAGTCACCGCTCCTTCGCCCTGCCCAACTTCCACAGCACTGTGATCCCTCTCAGAGGCGAGGGCTCTCCAACAGCATCCTCCTTCCTCCTGGGTTTCGGCACCAATGTAACAAGGTAAGTAGTTCAGGGAAGACGGAGGCGGAAACTTACAAACGTTCAACACTACAATAGCGACAGCCCCTCATGGACAACTGCCGCACACAAAAACATAACATAAATAGTCCAGGCCTGGTCCTCTCTCGTCCTTCACTGTCATCGCTCCTCCTTTTATGCTTCCGAGTTCCACCGTGAGATCGCAAGATCAGTGCGGCGCACAGGTGTTGCTCATTATCAATCACGCCACCAGCCTCACAATGTTCTCACGGCCCTCTGCCTTGTCCTGCTTGCAACACACCTATTGTGAGATGCAATCTGAACAAGAACAAATGAAAAACAAAGCACTGTATATATACAATAAGAAGCACTAGGGACTAAATGAGGTAATTAACTAGACACAAGTGTGAAACATATGGTGTCACAAAATGTGTTTGGTCTGATTTTTTTTTTTAAATAATAATTTTAAACGGATTTGATTGGTTTGTCGATAGTGAGCGCGGACATGTTTGGTTGTGTGCTAAGCATAGCTTAACGTTGATGTCATTTTATAACTATGCTGAGCTATCTTGTGAGATAGTGACTATGGATATACGGCGTTTCTTTATTCAAAGACCACCAAAGTTGTCAGGAGAGAGCAGCGATCGAGGTAACGAAAGCCCTAGTGACACGTTTTCTCTCTTTCTTCTTTCAAATGTAGCTGTATAAGTTATTATTATACAAAGCAAAATACATGCAAGTTATCTAATTACGATTATTTTTTAAATATCGAAANAATTATAAACAATTATCTACAATAAACTGCCAAGTGTCTTCTTTAAAACAAGACCAACCTTAGGTCTATATTCCAAAGCAATCCTGAATTACAACCATTTAAGTTTGGATAGTGCATTTTCATGTCTATCTGAAAAAAGGGGGTGAGAGTTATTTAAACCTGGTTTTCTCAAAATTCCGTTCATAGTGATCAGCCGACTTCAGATAACCATAACTTTTGTTACAGACAAGCTATGAAAGAAGTAAATCCAGCGTTCATATGATATTAAAACCTGTGATGGGTTTTCACAGATCACATCACATATATATATATACATATATACATACATACATACATAGTTACAAAGTAACTAGTAACAAGCTACTTGAGTAGTTTTTTCATTGGATACTTTTTTACTCTTACTCAAGTAACTATTAAGATTATTACTTTTACTTTGAGTAAATATTTCTATAAGTACTCTTCCACCTCTTGTCTCCTAGATGTGGAATTAAGATATATTATTTTTATACAAAATGTTTGTTTTTCTTAAATAGGTGAAAGCTGTCTTTTAAAAGAGATGAGGATTTGGCTCATGAGTTTCAGTGAAACAGAAAAATCTGTTTTAAACCTGATTTTTGATGGAGGAAGTTATGATGAAGAAATCAGTGGTAGGCTTAAGAGTTTCAAAGGTTCAATGAACAATAAGATTGTGCACTTGGTTGATATTGATATTTGCAATGCCAAGAGGATTCTTAGATGGGAAAAGCTGGCTCCTGGGCCTCATGCCATTCTGCTTGCATTTCGTCTGCATGAAAGCCAATTCACAGACCAGACCAAAGAGATTCTTGAAAATTTGGAGTTTCTTGGAGAGAAATTTTGGAATCGCGTCATTGTAGTATTTAGAGAGGGAGACTGTAGTATAAACAAATATACTGGAGCTCAGAGAAGCGTATTGGAGTGGATTCATGAAAAATGTGGACACAAAACCTACATCTGTGGCTCTGAACCAGAAACTACAGAAAGGAGAGAGCTCTCCGAGAGGATACAGAGGATGATCAGAGGAAATAATTCAATGCATCTGGTATTACCAGAAATTTCAGATGGAGATTCTCAGTCCCCTTCAGACCTTTTCAGGGTAAGTCACTGATTCATTTCTTTTAAAATGATCTCTTTGCAAATGCAAACTTGGTTTTATAATTTTATGTCTAATTTGACAATACAATTACAATGCGCTTAAACACTTTTTATTTTTCACAGAAGCTAGATGTAAAGGATTATTTGTTCACTCCCGAGGTCATCCTTCAGGAGGGGCAAAATAAATACAGGTACTATATCATCAAACAGCTGAAGTAAGCTATTCGAGTTTATCAGTTTGCAATCATATTTGATATTTATTTGAAACAGGTTACAGAGCAGCCATGCAGGCTGGTTCTATTGTGAGTTTACAAAGCTTGGTTTTAACATGAAGGGTGAAGGGGAGGTGCTGTACAACACTGTTCTTCAGGACAATGACTGTCCAATCCCTGCCAACCATTACCAAGCAGGACCCCTGTATGATATCAAATGTGTTCAGGGTGAGCTGTCTCAACTCAGTCTACCTCACTGTGAGACCTCCATCGGTGAGTTGGCAATCTAATGAACATTATGAAAGATACTGAATGTAATCTGTGAATAATGCAAAGTGCAAAAAAAAGTAAAATATAAAAAAACATAACTGTTACGGTTGCTGGTATACTAAGCACACGACAAGGAGATAGAGTCAGATTAAGTCTTTACTAGGAAGGAAACAGGAATCCACAGGAACATACAGCATCATAGTACGAACAATACCGGACAACACAAGACTAGAAACACAGGGTTAATATACAAGGGCTAACAAGCAGGGTGATAAGGAACAGCTGGGTGTGATGATGAGGTGATCAGTTGCTATGGTGACTAACTGGTGGTGGGAAATGGAACAACAACAAGTCCAAAAGAGTCCAGAACAGAGTGTACATGTAACAATAACACTACATTATATATTTAAATTTACTACATGTAAAAGACGTAGCAAAAATGTGATTTTTTTTTTTTTTTTTCAGAGGATGCCTACCACTTCATGTCTGTTATACATTACTCTGATCAAATTGTTGATATTCTGAAACCTCAGAATATCACGAGAACACATGTTACAGTGAGCATCCCAGGAACGTCATGGTTTCTTTTTACCAAAATACTAAACTGGTTTGCGGATTATTGGTTTAAGACACTAGGCCAAGTGATGATGTTCTACTTAAAAGAAGGCAGTAGGCTGCATGTGTATCTACGGCCATGCAGTGTGGACCCCAGAGAAGTGTGTTTTTTGTGTTAATGTTTCACCTTATTTTAGCTGACTTTTATAAACAACCTTACCTTTTCTCTGTTCTTTCAGGTGAGAAAATGTTTTGAAGGTTATACAAGTCCACATATCCAAACAGATTGTGAATGCATGCTCACATATAATTGTGAGTACAGCATGTCCTGTGATCCTTTTGAGGAACATGAACTTACAGAGAGGCCAGTATCAACGATACAAACGCCGGTCAGTATGGTTTAGAATAAGAATAAGGCATGCTGAACATGACAAAGATTTCATTATTAACTGATTTCTTAAAGCATGCAGGTTTTATTTCTCTCTCTTTTACATTTTCTAATTTAGGAATCATGGTGGATTCATGTATCAAATAGTTTATATATTTAGTTTATCTTCCTTTATGTCTTTTCTTTTCATAAAGGTCTTGAAATTCTCCATAGTATCTAAAACCTTTTTTTCTTCAGGTTTTAAGTGTTGTGTTCATGATATTAATTTGACATCATTGATATGTGTTTATATGTGTGTGTTTATTCTTATAAACATGTCATTACATTGCTGTTTGGCCACCAGCCAATTGCTGCATTGCTTATCATGGTTCAGAGTATCAATATATCTGCCCTATACAATAATCACAAGAACTTCCTACAGAATTTCAGTCTGTCCTTGATGTTTTTTCTTGGAGAGAAATGGCTTGAAGCCTGAAGCCTTCATTGCAGTTCAGCCTCTCTCCTTAATGTTGATGATCTGGTAAATGATGATCCAATAAATGGTTCTTTCAAGTACAATATTCTTTGCAGCATTTCCTTGCTACAAGACCATTTTGATGCAATGATGGTGAAACTCGTGCTCTTGCAGTGAGAGTGTCCGTCATTGATGAATGCGGCTTGGCGTGTGCATGGCCCAGCAAGCGTCGTGCTCAGAGGTGCACCATTTAGAAGCATAGTAGTATCAGGGGAGAAGCGTCATCCTCAGCTGCAGAGCGGTCAGTGCCGTTCTCGTTCTCGCAGTGCGAGCAGCTGGTCTCAGTGAGTGCACTGCACGGCATGGGCGCGCCCCAGGCCACTCGGGAAGGAGAAAGTTTCTGACTATACAGCATTTCAGTGTGACTTATATAGGCATTCATTCCCGCCCTTTTTGGTGGACTGAAATGCCATTTGTCTATGCAGGTGCACAAACGTGAACCAATCAGGCTTCAGGATTTGGAGAAATGTTCTCCATAATACGAGTGAACCATATCAAAATGGAACTAAGTGAATATTTAATTACTACAATAGTAATTTGTCTTGGAGAATTGAAAATGTTGTTCAAAAACTTACATTTACACACAAACTGACCACCAACCACAACTTTCAGATGCCATCTTTATTTTTTACCTCAACTGTCACAGAATGTAAAGCACAGGATTGTGAGATATTGTAAGCAGCGAAGGATACATCTATGCTGCCTTCAAAAATCAATCAAATAAAGGTATCTCAGGAGACAGGAAGTGAAGCTAACACCACTGCAATAATATTACAAAACTGTGCACTTTGCTAGATTCTGGGGTGACACATGGTCATGGACACATTTTATCCATTCTCTCTTCTCTCACTCAACTTCACAAGGTACATTCTGAGGTGCTTTTTAAGCAGTACTGTGGGAGTTTTTCCTTCTCTATCCAATCTGATTCATCAAGTTTAGTGTTGAAATTAAGGCTGCCAAGCGATACATTTTTTTTTATTATTACTTGATGTGGCGATTAATCTAATTAATAGCAAATTAATCGCATATCAAATTTGCCTGAGAAATTACTCCCAAAAGATCATTTAAAGTCATTATTGTGTATCAAAATAGACATTACAAAAAGTAGCTTCAGCAAGAAGTATTTTATTTGATTCAACATAGAATTTATTACACATACTCTTTTGGACCATGAGGATGAGTAAATGATGACTGAATTTTCATTTTTGGGTGAACTATACCTTTAATGTTTTTTTTTATAACTAGGGATATATGATTTTTATTTATTTTTTAATTTTTTAATGAAATTATCCTCTAAATAATAAACTAAAACTGCCAGTATGTGGTGTTAAATATCTTAATGATTAAGTGGTTGAGTCCTTCGATTCATTCAACCACCTGATTCATTCAGGAGTGAAGTAAATGGTTTTCTTCTCTCCAGATGCTACACATCCTAAAAAAATCAAAGTATCAAATGATACAATTAGCAGTAACAGTTTTTCCAACATTGAGTTTTACAGATTTGTTACATACCTTTTAAGCTGTAAACTCATTATCCCTCTCTTTCCTTTGTAAGTTCAAAACATTTTATCACACTCAGAGGTGGAAACATATCTATCCCTATCCAACATTTGATATACAGTTACCAAATGGTGTGATGAATGTGGGATTATCCCTCAAAAAGAAAGAACCCAATAAAGTAGAGGCTGAAGTTGAATGGAGCAATCACATAACACTGGCAGGTAAGTAAGATCCTTTACTGTTTGTGTGTTACTGGAATTGTAGAAAGGATTAAGAAAAAAATAACTTTTACAATTTTACAGGCTATACAGCAGAAAACAGCAGACTGAACCTTTCCAAAGAGCAGTGTAAGCACATAAATTTAACATTTAATTAGCCTAGCCATTTTATTTACATTTGAATCAGCTAGTATGCTGTTTTTGAATTGCAGCAGAACAAATTCGCTTTTTTTTCTCACGATAATTTTAATATACTATATTATTAAATGCATTGATGACTACATTCTACAGGTGTATCCTTTCTGAAAAACAACAAAGCTGCACTTATCCGAAGGGTGAGAAATGTTGATGCCATTTTAGATCACCTTGGTGAAATCATTGCAGACGAACTGTTAAGTGAAACCAGAGCAATGACAACACCTCAGAGTAAAATGAGGAGCATCTTTGAGATCATAGAAACACGACATTTTTCATCAAAACTTACATTTTTCAACGCGCTTTACGAAGAAGAAAAAGTTCTTATAGAAGAAATGAGAACAGACAATAACTAAGGCAACAACAGAGACACTGAACAGAATAATGTAGTAATTTATGTTCATTTGTCAAAGAATTGTTATATTGTCATTGATCAGTGAATCTGACAGTTTTTTAAATATTTTGGGGTGTAATGCTACTGCTTTACTGTGTAATGTGAGAATGATTGTGACGATGGGTTTGTCCAATACGATCACCTGTAAGTTACCTGAAAATAATTGAATAAGTTATCAGTAATTGTTTCAGATGAAATATCAATATAAATATATTCTTTACATGATAAAAGTTGATAAATCATGTATTTCATGTCTGAAGTAATGATGTGTAAACTGCTGATCTTGAATAACACTTATCTGATGTCTGATGAAGGTTATCATTTTCCTTTTTTATATAGCATTTTTAAAATGACTCTGATTGGTCTGATGCACATCTATTCCCATGTTTCAAATTAGTAATGATCCAAAATAGTTCCTTGTGTGGATATGTTTTTACCTTGTGTCTTGTCTGTAAAGCAGTATCTGCATATGGTTTTGTGTCAAATCAAAATGCATTATTTTGTATTTGAGAATATAATCAGAAGAACCATCCTGTGTTCTGTGTTTTTGTATAAATTATGAATGTGTGAAAGCTGAAACAACGCTTAATCTGTCTGAAACCCAGCTTCATATGTGGAATTAACAAGTTTAACAAAAAACAAAACAGAAACTTAATTAAGACAGTAAGCTATTAGCATTAAGTATAAGTGAGTACATTAAAGGGTTAGTTCACCCAAAAAGTAAAATTCTGTCATTTATTACTCACCCTCATGCCGTTCCACACCCGTAAGACCTTTGTTAATCTTCGGAACACAAATTAAGATATTTTAGTTGAAATCCGATGGGTCAGTGAGGCCTTCATAGGGAGCAATGACATTTCCTCTCTCAAGATCCATAAAGATACTAAAAACATATTTAAATCAGTTCATGTGAGTACAGTGGTTCAATATTAATATTATAAAGCGACGAGAGTATTTTTGGTGCGCCAAAAAAAACAAAATAACGACTTATTTAGTGATGGCCGATTTCAAAACACTGCTTCAGGAAGCATCGGAGCACAAATGAATCAGTGTGTCGAATCATGATTCGGATCGCGTGTCAAACTGCCAACGGCTGAAATCACGTGACTATGGCGCTCCGAACAGCAGATTTTATACACTGATTCTTTTATGCTCCGATGCTTCCTGAAGCAGTGTTTTGAACTCGGCCATCACTAAAGTCCTTATTTTGTTTTTTTTGGCGCACCAAAAATATTCTCGTCGCTTTATAATATTAATATTGAACCACTGTACTCACATGAACCGATTTAAATATGTTTTTAATATCTTTATGGATCTTGAGAGAGGAAATGTCATTGCTCCCTATGAAGGCCTCACTGACCCATCGGATTTCAACTAAAATATCTTAATTTGTGTTTCGAAGATTAACGAAGGTCTTACGGGTGTGGAACGGCATGAGGGTGAGTAATAAATGACAGAATTTTCATTTTTGGGTGAACTAACCCTTTAAATAATAGGGCACTATTAGAGTTCATTGCGTTAACTAAATCCATGATGAAAAATTTTCTTAAAGTTTTTCCCCTGAGACGATAAAGTCATTAAACGATAGCTGACTATATACGACAATACCCCCAGGAGCGAGTAATGTACTGAATTTCCCGGGAAAACCATCCCGCCTAGGATAAACACTAGGCTTGTTTGACTTGAGCAAAATCTGCGCAGAACCTATCACCGCGAGATGCATTCCGGTTAGAAATGTGGTCCGACTTGCTTTGATGTGCTTACATATATGGAATTAACTAAGTACTTTGAGTGTCTTGTTCATAATATTTATTTTCATATAAAAGCAACACAACTTCAATAGCTTGTTTGCAATCAAGTAGTTCTGATGATGCACGAAAGTCAGCTGGAGGGCAGGTAATTAAACCAGGTCAACATTGAGTGCGTTTACATGCACATTCTTAAGCCGATTATTCTTAATAAGCCGACAACTAACGTGGTCATGTAAACCCGTTTTCTTTTATCGGAGTAAGGTCATAAATAGCTTAAAGGGTCATGAAACCCCAGAACACATTTTTTGAGCTGTGAACAGATATGTATAGGCTGCACATCATTGAAAACACTAAAGGTACTCATGAATTTTATTTAAAATTTGAAATTAGTTATTTTTGCATTTTTCAGAGCGATTTCTGTCTTCCGGTTTGAAAAGCAAAGTCGGAGCAACGTCACAAAATCTGACGTCATTGTGTACTACCGGCAAGATCCGGAGTGCTGTTTGGCTCCAAGTATGGGCTGGACAAACATGCTGACGTCAACAGTTCATTCAATCCAATCACTGCGCTGTAGTATGCATAAGATTACAATTGCGGTATTATGCATGAGAAAGTATCACTTCTCTAGCCTCTGTCTCTTGTCAAACCAGTCGCAACAGGTCGTTTTTTTGCCTCTTCGCACGGCATGTAAATGTAAACGCATTAACCTGCTTTCTGTCGGCTTATATTGAAGTGCATATACGTGTCAGAAAGGCTACAGATTCAAACCATCCAAACAGAGCAAGCGTTTTTCAGGAAAGGAAGAAGGAAATATATCACAAACGCAGACTCATTCCAGACCTGAAAAATTGCAAAAATGTGTTCAGGAATACTCTGAGTCAGATACTCAAATGATTATTTTTGATGTCACTACAGGGAAATAAACTGATTTATTAATAAAGTCAGTCATGTAAACGTGGTTTACTTGCGTTGTCAGTTTACTGGTTTGCACTCCTGAGGGGGACAAAATGGTGGTGTATTCTACATGATACGCAGGTATATGCCGTATACCCACTAGGAAAGGTCAAGGATTTGCATATAAGCGCTTTACAAAAGCGTGAGGATACGGATTTGACGCTTTTTAATGTGGCGTGACAGATCGTAACCTCAGTTCTAGAGAAGCGGCAGCCTGACGCGCACGTGAACTGATCCTCTCCTCCGCTTTAACACCAGTTACAGCGCGAAATAAACATGAATGAACAGCTACTATGTTAAAATATACAGTTTAACTTATCAAAATCCATATCATGTCTCGTGTAATCGCGCTCAATCATTGTTTCATACGCGGAAAAAGACGTTAATAAAAACGCCGGTAAACAACCGTAACGTCATGTTTACCTCAGAACAATCATGGGCTATATTTATCATTACCATAAACTTGTTAGTCAGCTAAAAAAATGAACTCTAGAGAGGACCAGCTTAATTTAGCTTAATATATGTACCATGTTACATATTAATTATATTTTTTAATGTTCTTTAATAGCCTATATAATGCATGTTTGAATTAACAGCCACCATTTAAATGTTTATATTTCAAAAAACGAATTGGATTAGAAATATTTTTAAATTTAGTAGGCCTACCAACTTCATTATTATAAAATATTTCCTTAAGTGTAATTTAAGCTTGTATAAAAATCATTATAACCTTCAATATTAATGTAGTACCAACTGATTCCCATGTATATTATACAGCATTAGTTGAGAGATTTTTTTTTCAAGCTTGTGAATCAAAATGCATAACTATGACAGACTGGCAGGAAATTATGCAAAACAGAAAACAAAGTCTACAGCAGGGAATGTAGACTTTGACATACTGATAATAAGCCTCATCTTTCCATTATAGTTGCAACCTGCACTCTTAAATGTGCATTGAAAATTGCCAGCTGATAAACCCCCGGGAACGCGATCACGGGGCCCCTCCTGGAAATTTGCTTAGGGCCACCAATAACCTAAACACACCACTGAGTTTGCATGTAAACGGGGAAAACCGGTTAATCAATAAGCTGATATTTGTCTGCTTACTGGTGTTGTGAACGCAATTCAACAAAACTTAATTTAAAACACCAAATAATCATGTAATGGGATAAAATAGTTTCTCTTCCCTTCAAACGTGCAAATTCATCCAGTTTGTTAGCAACACAACAACAACAAAAGTTTATTAGAGAACAGCGCATGAGCGTGAATCTCGCGATATCCGTAGGTGTCTGATTCATTACGAGAAGTGGAAACTGTCCGTCTCACTCCACCCCTCACCGCATCCGCCTTCTCGCCTACTCTCGTCTGAATTCCAGGCGAGGCACGTTTCAAACGAGGCTTACCATATGAATCAGGGTAAGATAAAACGCGCTTAAGAATTGATGGTGTAGGTTATTGACTCATTTACATTTTTTTACTTAAAAAAAAGAAAAAGGTTACAGAAGTGTACCTTTAGGATTGCCAGGTCCAACTGTTCTCAACTCCACCCTACATCTGTAATGTTTACAGGTGTCTCACCGGCCCTAAGCTAAAGAAGTTTCAAACCTATTTGATAACGTCCTGCTCCATTGGTATTTTCATGATTTGATTCTTACTGAAGATGGGCACAAAATGAGGTGGGTTTGTTTGTTGTATTATTGTTGAATTAAATGTTTTATGAACGATATACATTATGCATCATGGAAACAAGCACAGACACAAATGAATCGTTAAACCTTTTCAGACGATTTTTGACGTTTGAATACGTTTTGATTATAGGCTATGTAAAAAAAAAATAGATAGATAGACAGATAGATAGATATTAGGGGTGGGAATCTTTAGTCACCTCAAGATCCGTTTCTGGGAGTCATGATCCGATTCCAAAACGATTCTTGATCTACTTTTTTTTTAATTATTATTAATTAATTAGTTTACCGTCTTAACCTTAAAATCCTTTACATTTACACATCCTTACATAAGTAATTATAAGGCCTACTTTTTAAAATAATTAAAAATTGAAAAAAAAATGTAATTAAAACAATTGTATGAACTTTAAACTAGCCTAATATTTAACTTCAAAACATACAAGCAAGTAGCAAATAATAAAGAGGAGCAACAAAACATATTACAAGCAATAAACAAAGACTGCTTTCAGTATTAAGATAATCTGAACGTTTTATTTCTCATGTTTACTGGCGTTTGATCATTACATCATACTAAGAGGGAGATCTAATAAGTTGCATTGACACAAAGATGAGAACAGACGCGCCAGCAGAGAAAATACTGCACCATGCACAAGCTCACTGTTCGCGAAATATAGGAAGAAGAATATAACTATTGAATTAGGGTTGTTATGAATGTATCTCGTAAGGGGACTGTCTTCAGAAAACTTTTGATGGCTTTTCCTCTTATCTCCGTATGAAGTAGTAGCCACGCAGCGCTGCTTTGTGTATAGAGGTAACCAAGCAAACCCTATATCGCTGCTGTTCCATAAGCGCCACCTACTGTCAGAGAGTGAATTTACATTTTCATTCAGTCTATCTGCTGATTTTTTTTTTTTTCTGCAAACTATAAGCGCACTAAGGTTAAAAAGAAAAAGGGTAATTCGGCCGCACATTGTTAATTTTTTTTCTAATCCGTCCATCAACTTAAAACACCCTTAACACCCCTGCTCTAGACAGTTGCTTATGACACATAGCAACACAGCGAAAAGTACTTCTAATATGTTTTATTGTGAGTGGCCTACATTTACCTGTTGAGACGTGCCTTCACAAGCACCTGTAAGAGCTTCTGTGACGTTTGAGTCGACGGAGGCGCAACATGCGAAAGGTGCGTTTGCAAAATATGCTGTATTTTTGTAATCCGCTAGTGTTACACAAACAACATACTTTACCTTTAAAGGTGCCCTAGAACCCTTTTTCACAAGGTGTAATATAAGTCTAAGGTGTCCCCTGAATGTGTCTGAAGTTTCAGCTCAAAATACCCCATAGATTTTTTTATTATTAAATTTTTAACTGCCTATTTTGGGGCATTATTAAATATGCCCCGATTCAGCACGTGTCCACTTTAAATGCTCGCGCTCCACGCCCCCAAGCTTGCAACTCTATAATACGTTGCATAAACAAAGTTCACAGCTAATATAACCCTCAAAATGGATCTTTACAAAGTGTTCGTCATGCATCATCTGATCATGTAAGTATGGTATTTATTTGGATGTTTACATTTGATTCTGAATGAGTTTGATAGTGCTTTGTGGCTAAAGCTAACATTACACACTGTTGGAGAGATTTATAAAGAATGAAGTTGTGTTTATGAATTATACAGACTGCAAGTGTTTAAAAATGAAAATAACGACAGTCTTGTCTCCGTGAATACAGTAAGAAACGATAGTAACTTTAGCCACATTCAACAGTACATTAGCAACATGCTAACGAAACATTTAGAAAGACAATTTACAAATATCACTAAAAATATCATGATATCATGGATCATGTCAGTTATTATTGCTCCATCTGTCATTTTCGCTGTTGTTCTTGCTTGCTTACCTGCATAAAGTCTGTTGATTCGGCTGTGCAGCTCCAGACGTTAATACTGGCTTGTGTAATGCCTTGAACATGGGCTGGCATATGCAAAATTTGGGGGCGTACATATTAATGATCCCGACAGTTGCGTCAAAGTTGGTGTTATATTGAGATTCGCCTGTTCAGAGGTCTTTTGCACAAATCAAATTTACATAAGAAGGAGGAAACAATGGAGTTTGAGACTCACTGTATGTCATTTCCATGTACAGAACGCAAATTTAAATGTAGGCTAGATGTACTTTTTAAATTAATAATTAAAAATAAGTATAACATAAGTATTAGCAGCCTATTGTAAATAAAAAGTAGAATGTAATTATAATAAATATAAGTAGGCTATAATAAATAAAAATATCAGTATTATTTAAAAAGTTGAAATTATGCAAACTGATGACTTTAACAAACGCACAGACCATTGATTAACATCCTCTGATAGTTACAGTAGGACTGTCTTAAACAATTTATAAGTTTTCATACAAAAATTATGGAGAAAATTAAATACCATGAAAATAGTGTAAGTTATGATTTTTCCCCATTAGTCTAGTTAGTTTTGTATCAAATAAAATGTGATTTTCAGTGATCAAGATCTGGTGTGTGTCCTATAAGTGGTTACACAAGCTGTTGTCTGCTGCATCTTTTTTTCCGCTCAGGCATTTTACTTTAGAATTTGAATCTGAATGTGGATTTATTCAAGAAATTTAATGGCAGCATTATGTCAGTAAAGTATATAAATATAGAAATTGTTATACACACACACACAAACACATGAATTTAGATGTTAGGTTTAGGGTGCTAAAAAAATTCATTAACTACACTAAAATATCATTTAAAAACAATAACCTCTGTTTGGTGTGTGTGTATACATGTTATTCTATCCTGGTGGGGACTTCAACTTGAATGCTCACAGACTCATGGAGACTCATGTCACCACGGGGAAACAAGCTTATAAATCATACAGAATGAGCTTTTTTTATGTTTTGTTTTTTGAAAATGTAAACATGAAGAAAGATTTCTGTGATGGGTAGGGTTAGTGTAAGGGGATGGAACAAAGTTTGTACAGTATAAAAACAATTACGTCTATTGAGAGTCCCCACAAGGATAGCAAACCAGACGTGTGTCTACATGTTTTTCTATCATTCATGTGAATGTATCTGAAATTAACTCTGCTCTTTATCTGAAAACTGCAACAAAACTACAGTACATGACTCATATAAATGAAGTGTTTAATCGTTTGTCTCAGCTTTCCTTCTTTTTTTCAGTCTTGAAGGTGTTTTAAAAACCAAACTGCTTCAGCAGGAGTGCCACTTTACTTGGTCTCTGAGAGAAGAAGACTTTGTTCTCTGTGATTTACTGAATCGTCTGGAGGAACAGATTCAGTTGGAATCTAGCGAGGCGAGAGTAACACGAGCTTACAGCAGCTTTGGATTTGTTCAGTATCTCTATGGCAATCAGAAAGAAGCTCTCGCAAATCTGCAGAAATCAGTGCAGCTCGCAGAAGAACACTACAAAGACAGTTATGAAGTTCTTATTGTTACCTATGGAGACCTTGCCTGGTTGCATTATCATATGAATGATTTTTCTACATGTCAAGAGTACTTGAGACAGTTAGAGAGGATCCATAGGAAATTTTCTGATGGATTCACTCATAGTATCGAGGTACTCAGAGAAAAGGGTTGGGTTTTTCTTAAATTCTCTCACAAATACTACAATGCATCAAAGGAATGCTTTAGACAGGCTCTTGAAATGAACCCTGATGACAGTGATTTAAATACAGGCTATGCTCTTGCCCTGTACCGCACGACCAATGAGACCTCTGACCCTTCAGACTCGCCAACAATAAAACAGCTCAAAAGAGCTATAAAGCTGAATCCAGATGATGCTGTTCTATTGGTGTTGTTAGCTCTGAGAATGCTGCATGACAGAGATGATAAAAAGATGCTCGATACTGCATGGAAGAATGTGATTATGGCGCTGGTGATGTCCCCTGAAAACCCACATGTCATAAGATATGCAGCAACTTTTTTCCGCAAATTAGATAATGTGGATTCTGCCATTGATCTACTGGAAGAAGCCCTGCAGGCTACCCCAAACTCAGCCTTTATACACAATCAGTTGGCTTTGTGTTACAAAAGCAAAAAAATATCCCTGGAAAAGAAATATAGGAAACCTGGTAAAACAGAGTTTGATGTTGAAGAGTCCAATGAAATACAGCAATACCGGCAAAAGTGCATCTATCATCTGGACAGGGCGATTTCCCTAAAGCCCACTTTCATTATTGCCATGGCAGATTTAGCAGTGCATTACGGACAACTTGGTACAAATTGGTACTTCAAAGCTGAGAGACTGTTTGAAGAAGCATTTAAATTGGCTAATAATGAAAAGCAACACCTGCAGGCAGTTCATTGTTTTTATGGCCAATACCAGCTCTACACCAAAAGATCTGAACAACTGGCCATCTATCATTTCATGCAAGGTCTGAGGTTGCAGCCTAAATCAGAGCAAGGCAAGTTGTGTGAGAAATACCTCAACAAGATGATTGAAAGGGTGAAAAACCCAAATAACAGGGAGGTGTGTGCTATACAAGGATTCATTCATGAAGTGAAGGGTGAAAAACTCAATGCTGAAGAGTTTTATGAGAGAGCCCTAACAAATGGACTTGATTTAGGTAAATACATATTTTATTTAATACATTATTTTATAAGTTTATGCTTTTGTTTTAGTTAATTTTATTTTTTTATATAATTTTATAATTAGG
>RJVU01029889.1:24531-37970 GCA_003731715.1 Anabarilius grahami
CATAGTATGAAGTAGTGACAACAATCTATCAGGTTTGTCTAAACCAAGGTTGTCTGTAGTCAGTGTTTATATAATGTTTAATGACTTTTATATAAAATGATAAATAAACATATGTATGTTTTTATTTCAACAGCTTCCTCTGGGAATCTTTTCTGAAATCCTCAGTGAAGTTATTGTCTTAGGATTTGTTCATTGTTGTTCGAAGTGTTCTATGCATCAGCGGATGGAATGTTTTATTTCCTTTTGAATTACTTAACCATTGGCAACTCAAAGACACGTACATTTTTTGCATGGTATTATGACTACGGTTAAGATAGTGAGTTATAATGTCAAGGGTTTGCATAGCCCTATAAAGAGAAAGAACATTTTTAACCAGCTTAAACAAATGAATAGCCAAATTGTTTTTCTACAGGAGACACATCTCTCAGATAATGAACATGAGAAACTGTCTAGATCATGGGTCTCTCAGGTATTTTTTCCTCACACACATCAGGACGTCGGAGGGGGGTGGCAATACTGTTTCATAAATCAGTACAATTCAGTGTATGTTCAAAATATGCAGACAATGAGGGGAGATTTATTCTAATTAATGGCACTTTGTCTGGGGTTATGATATCATTGTTTAACATATATGCACCCAATGAGACAAATACCAAGTTTATGAATTAAATGTTCAGTTTTATTAATGAAAAGGCTCAAGGGTGGCTGCTTATGGGAAGTGACTTCAATTGTGTGTTATCCCCACTAGATAGAAATCCCTTCTCGCATAAACCCCTTTCTATAATGAGTAAGGCCTTAAAGAACAACTGTGTGGAATTAGGGATGATTGACATCTGGAGACACCTATATCCTAGGGACAGAGATTTCACTTTTTACTCTCATCCACACAACTCATACTCTAGAATAGACTATTTTTAGTTTCGGGAGATGAAGCACAGACTTATTGACTGTAAAATTCATAATCATTTTTTCAAAATTCATACATTATCAGATCATGCGCCAGTGCCACTAGTATGGGTCATGGAAGCGGATGCTCCTATGAAATTTTGGCAGTTAAACACTTCTTTGTAAGGACATCCAGTATTTCAAACATACATTGAATCAGAGTTTAAATCTAGATACGAATAACACCGGAGATGTATCGGCGGTCACCCTCTGGGAAGCAGCAAAAGCAGTTTTGAGGGATAGCATGATTGCTTACGCATCCGCTTTAAAGAAAACAAAAATAGCTAAGCGAACTGAATTAGAAAAGAAAATTTGTAAGAAGAGAATTGGATGAACTGCTCACTGACCAAGTGGAGGAAACTTGAGATTTCTAAAACAAAGTTTCTATGAGTATGGTTCTAAGGCGAGTAAGCTACTTGCATTCCAGCTCAGAAAAAAAAGGGGGCTTAACACGGTGCAAAAAATCAGGACTAAGGTCTGTTGCCCAAAAAGTATCAAAGTGTCGTCTCCTGGGTTCTAAGATCTTTGCTTGTGCAGACTTGACACAGCCAGGTAACCCGCGTAATTTTTTTACTTTAATAAAGCATAAAAATACCCCGATATGTTTGCAGATATTTAGGAAACATGCTAAGTTCACCTACTTGTTTCTCAGAAAAACAATGCTACCGCCAGATATTCTACTTTGAAAATGTGCATTCCGGTCAGAATGTCTGTCTTTGTTTTGGTCTGTGCGAAACCGTGTGCTGCCAGTTTATCCGATAGTATTTCGACATCACAGGTTGCCAGTTGGCGGAAAACACCGCGTATTTTAGCCATGGAAACCAACAAACAAACTGGGTCAGAGAATCACAGATTCTACCTGACCTAAAAAGCCTCTGAATCCATCTAAAAATCTCTATGAACAACAGCATATTAAAACACAGATAAATCAACTCATCAGCTTACAGTGTGTAAGTCTCCTCAGCTTTCATTGTCAATTGCGCTCCCTCTTGTTGCGTGTCCTCAAGCTGCTGGCCACCCGCGTCTTTGAACGAGGGGGCGGGGCAAACAATATTTAGAATTTGGACTGCAGTACCTATTTCCTACATAGAGCCCCTTTAAACATATTACTGATATAGTTTTAAGAGTTTTTTCAGGCGAGAATATACTGGTTTAGAGCTCAAATTTGTGGTTTATTAATAAAGATAGCGGCTTTCTGAAAATTTGATATGACGTTTTCAGAGTTGTGAGATCCAGACGATCACCGGGTGCTCAGCGCTCATGTACCCAGCCAAGAGCAGCTGTACCTCGGCTAGTCTTTCTGACGTTTGCCGCTGGCTCAGATGTCTCTGTAGTGCTTAAACATGACATAGTTCGTCTTTTGTATATCTAACGGGCGGTCTTTGGTCTCATTAATCTATTATTTGTTCCTTGGCAAATCGTTTTGGCTGAAGGCAAAGTGATGTTTCATAACTTTAGGCTATTTAACTTTACCTTTGTATCCTATTAAAATTCTGATTTTGTACGCTTGACTGAATTTTATTTCTTATTATATATTATTATACCTTTTATATGAATNTATTGATCATTAATACTGACATTTAACAAAAAGAGACAGGGTTGTATTTTATGTTATATTTCATTTTATTACAGTGAAGATAATCAGAGTATGCACATGTATTAATATGTTTAATATTTTTGAAATGTAAACGAAAAGAGGCAGGGTTGTTTAATATTTTGTTTTGTTATAAATACTGTATGCAGACATTAAAGATAATCAATGAACACGTTGCCTGAACCACATTTGTGAGGCTATTAATATGTTTGCCTCTTTTCATTTTATTTAAAAAACAGAGTTGTGTTTTATAACACATTTGGTTTTATTGTTGGCTAAAATTTACATACAGAGATAACCGGAGAAGCCAGAGTGAGCTGAGAGACGTTATCAAGTACTCTGCTGTGCCATTTGCAGAATCACTGGACTTGCGTTCTCACGAGTCCGTTCTCCTGTGTCGAATTTGCCAAGTCTGAACGACCAAGGACCCAAACCCTATTGGAAAAAAGAGCAACATAGAGGTAAGAATCACAAGTTAATCACTGGATCAGCCCCTGATGTTTATGCAGTTTTTTTAAATAGCCTTTTTAGAACATCTTAACTGGCAACACTGACACTGTGGAATGTTTTTTTGCTTAAGTTAACTGCTTATTTAATTTTACTTTATTTTCTTTAAAATAAATGTAAGCTTCTGTAATGTTTTAATTTCAGTTACATTACTGCTTGCTTTTAATTCACAAAAAAGTGCACTAAATGTCTTTTGAAAAAGATCATGACTAGGACTATAATCTATCATTTGTGATTTAAAATAATTTAAGAATGCCATTTTCCACTGTATGCACAAAAAAGAAAACAATAAATGGGTATGCTAATTATATTAACTAGCTAGCTTACTGGCTAACATCTACAAATAAATTACAGTATGAAGCCTTTATTTTTTTGCTTTTGTTGTCTGTTAGACTATTTTAGGCATTCTATATTTCTCATATATCTCAACATACTTGAGGTCTACCATGGCCCAAGAGCATCTCGGTGGACTTGCTGTCATCAATAATAATGTTTCTCAGGATTTGTCATTTGATGCAATCATTGATGACTTTTATGGTTTTGAAACTGTTCTGTAATTCTGAAAATATAATAGATTTTTGCACTTTTTTGTTGATTTGCACTTTAATCTCTAAATTAACGTTTGTGTTATTCTTCAAATGACTGTAAGTCAAATTTGTTCTCTCCCAGAAATCTGGTCTAATTAATTAATTATTATTTTGTAACAGACACAATTCATTATCACTGAAGTCAATCAAACAGCACCAATGTCTATTTGATCTAAATCAAATAATTTAAGAGAAATCATCCTGAAGCACAGGATATAGATTATAGGCATGAATCCTTTTCCCTCACTTGACTGGATTCTGTCGTTGGCCTGTGGTTTTTACAATAATACTCTATGTGAATGAACTTCATAGTTCTTGGGCCATGCAATTTAAACACATTGGTTAAATATTAACTCAGATAGAGAAATTGAAACCTGTAAGTGGAGCTTCAATCAACCACAGCTACACTGGAGATAGATATTTTAAATATTTTATAAGTGGTGGTCTGTCTTGATAAATTTTAGGATTTGGAAGAGATCAAAATCTGTCAAAATGGCTCTGCATCAGCAACTGTCGTTTTTCAACCCGGTAAGTCACCAATTGTTTTCAAATGTTTTTTTGGGACACAAATTAATATACCATTATGAAACAAATATATATATATAATGTCAATAATTTTAATAAAATAAGAGAGATACAAAATGCATGTTATTTTTTATTTAGTACTGTCCTGAGTAAGATATTTTACATAAAAGATGTTTACATTTAGTTCACAAGACAAAAACAATAGCTGAATTTATTCAAATGACCCCATTCATAAGTACGTGAACCATTGATTCTAAATACTGTGTGTCATTACCTGGATGATCCACGACTGTTTTTGTGTTTTGTGATGGTTGTTCATGAGTCTCTTGTTTGTTCTGAGCAGTTAAACTGAACTCTGTTCTTCAGAAAAATCCTTCAGCTCCTGCAGATTCATCAGTTTTCAAGCATTTTTTGCATATTTGAACCCTTTCTAGCAGTGACAACCTTTGAACATGATGAAGATGTCACAATTTTTCTTATTTTGTTTAAATATCATTAAAAATTAAGTACAATTTACCTTGATATTTGAATTCAAAGGTTTTCACCCCCCGGCTCTCAATGCATCGTGTTTCCTTCTGGAGCATCAGTGAATGTTTGAACCTTTTTTAACAGTTGTGTTTGAGTCCCTCAATTGTCCTCAGTGTGAAAACTGTTTTTAAAACCAGTTTAAAGACTTATTTTTACTCTTTAGCTTTCGAGTGATGCTGTTTATTATTTTTTATTTGTTGGTGTTCCATTTTATGTATATACAGTTTGTTTGATTGATTTTGATACTTGACTTTTATCCCCCTTGACTTTTCTTTCTTTTATCTTCTCCCCCCCTTTTCTATTTTAACTTTTTATTTACTGTAAAGCACTTTGGATCAACTATAGTTGTGTTAAATTTGTGCTATATAAATAAAATTTGACTCGACTTGACTTGAAATGATGAGTCTCAGAATCATTCAGTCACTGTTGTAAAGGGTTCAAATATGCAAAAAAAAGTTTAAAAACTGAAGAATCTGCAGGAGCTGGAGGATTTTTCTGAAGAACAGAGCTCAGTTTAACTGCTCAGGACAAACAAGAGACTCATGAAGAACCATCACAAAACAAAAAAACAGTCGTGGATCATCAGGTAACCACACACAGTATTGAGAATCAAGGGTTCACATTCTTATGAATGGGGTCATTTTAATAAAATCAGCTATTTTTTGTCTTGTGAACTAAATGTAAACATCTTTTATGTAAAATATCTTACTCAGGACAGTACTAAATAAAAAATAACATGCATTTTGTATGATCTCTCTTATTCTATTAAAATTATTCACATTTTCACAGATTCTGCAAGTGGTTTACAAACTTTTTCTTGCAACTTTATATATATATTGATTAAAATTTAAGCCTCAGATGAGGAATCAATATACAAAAAAAATATAAGTAAGTACGGTGGACATTATGTGGATGTTTATTTGCATACAGACATGAAACTTTGTGGGATGGTAGAATTATTGCGTGCTGCTCAAGTTCAGCCATATCCATATGAAACTCTTTCAGTCTGAAGGAGAAACTCATTTGTTATTTTATCTTCCATGTTTTCAGCACTCTGATATGAACTCATTGAATTGTTTTATGATTGGTTGTAAAGAATATTTTGTTAAAGACACAAGGGTGAACTCAGAGATAAGGGAAGGCAGAATCCAAATGAAGATTAACTTTAATATCAATAAAACCAAATTATACAAAACAAAGGAACAGAAACATAACTGACAATACCCGACAGGTATTGGACCACACTGTAAAAAAATAAATCGTAAAAAAAATGGTCAATGACTGTGAGCTACGGCTGCCAAACAAAACCTTAAAATTCAAGTAAAATATTCTAATTTAAATAAAGTGCAAAAATACTTTAACAGAAATTTTCAATAAACTTTTTTTTAAAACACTGTTGTTTTACATGTATTCAATGAATTATTACAATAAAACACCTTAGCTGCAAAACATAATCTTAAAAAAAAGGTTAAATGACTTTTAGCAACAGCTGCCAAACAAAGTCTGTAAAATAAATGTAAAATATCCTAATTCAAATAAAGTGCAAAACACTCTTACAGAAAAAAAAACACTGTATATCCATGCTAACACAACTGTGAAATGTGAATCTCTTGCATTTAATCAGAAATAACACACATGAATGAAAGTAACTGCAGTATATGTTACTGCCTCTGAAATAAAGTAACATGCAGCATAACACCAATGTTTTCTGGCTCATCCTGGACTGAAGCACAGGCTCTACTCTCCAGCACAATGGTGACCCACAAAACACACGATACAGAAACCCTTTAAATCCCAACAGAACATTAAACATCTCTCAAGATCTCACCATCTTCGCTTATTACAATCCAGACTTTATTTATTTCATACTGAAGTTCTTATTGAGAATTAACAGAAGTTTAGATGTTGATGTTTAATTATAAATAATAAAGTTTGAAGTCACCATTCGGGTGGTCAGTGCTTGCTTTAGTTGGGCTCTTGACCCTTTACATTTGACATTAGTATTTCTCTGGCTGCTTTAACTGTGTTTTTGATACATGTTTGTTATAACAGCAAAAAACTGAACAGATGATGGTCACTTTTTAAGTGATGATTTAGTCATTATAAAGTAGTCTGATTCACTGATATCAGAGTCTGATCTCTGACTAAATTGTTTAATATTAGTTGTAGTTTCACATACCAATACTATTCCAGTGCTGTGATACTATAAACATTTTATTAAATCATTATGCAGAAACTGTTTTGTCAAGGTCATGCAGACTCACAGAGACATCAAGAATTAGCGTATGAATCTCACCAATGGTGACAATAAAAAAAATAATTCAGATCAACTCTGAACATCATAAAACAAGCTACTAAAGTCACAAAAAAAGCTTTGTTGATTGTCACCATTGTTGTGATTCATATGTTGATTAGCAATATCAGTGAATCAGGCCACATCATGACAACTATATCATCAATGAGAAGCCAAAATTAACTGATCAGAGTTTCTACAGCATTTTTTGCAACAACAAACATGCATTAGAATCATACAGAGTCAAAGGTTAAGTGCTCAACTAAAACAAACGCTCTCCTCCATAATGGTGACATCAAACTTTTTTTCATTCAATAAGACATCAACATCTAAACCTTTGATAATTCTCATTAAGAAGTTTAGGATTGAAATAAATAAAGTCTGGTTTGTGATAATTTAAGATGCTGAGATCTTGAGAGATCTGTTAGTGTTTAATGTTCTGTTGCTGCCAATCATTTGAATTAAAATCAGGAAATACCTGTAAAATAACAATGTTTTTCGTTTTGTTTAAATTAAGATATTTTACCTAATTCTACAGGTTTTTTTGGCTGCTATTCATTTGACCATTTTATCATTTACCTGTTTTGTTACTGTTTAATTACTGATTATTTTGGTAATTTTACATACATTTGTTTGTAATTTAAGAAAACAGAAAAAATACTGTAATGAAAAATGACAGTAATTCACATTTTTACAGAAAATGTACTGTTTTCTATAATGTCATAATAGTTAAAATAACAGCGAGTTGTTCATTTACATACATTGTTAGTAATTTTACAGAGTTTTGAGTATAATTAAAAGAAAAGAAAATGACTGTAAAAAATATATTTTCCGTAAAATTAGGATTTTTTTTTACAGTGCACAGCACATGAGCAGAGCGATAGTATTTCCTTCAGAGCGGAGAACACCTTCAGAGCAAACCAACACTGGCTAAATCGATGCTGTTAAGTGTAGGATGTTGTCCCATCTACAGAGTGTTAGAGTAACACTTGAAGTAGTGTTGAAGTTAATGAGACAATTAAGTGATGATTGAGCATTACTGATGAACACCTGCTGTCAACAAGTAGAATCACTGAAGGAAACGGAAACAAGAAGGGAAAAAAGAAGAGACGAGCAGAAACAAAAGAACTACAACTGACTTCAGCCGCAGCCTTAGATTAATCAGCTGAAGATAAAAGACATAAAATATTTTAAGATCTCCGCAGAGGATTAAACAACTCCACAAACAGCATTAACAGCTTCACCATGGATCTTATTCTTATTAATAATCACAGAATAAAAATACTGCAAGTAGTACAAGTGCATTAAGATGTACAAACACACATTTTATGGATTGTCTGATATAAAATCTTTTCACACAGAGTGTCCCATTCACTACTCCGATCCAGGGAGGATTGAAGGATGGAATGATTATTACTGTATGTGGCCGAGTTTTGCTAGATGCCAACAGGTGAGTAACAGACTCATAAACCGATATGATTGTGCTTTATCTCGGCAACCATCGTTTTACAATAAAGATTTTTTGTATGTTTTACACTTTATGTAATTGGTGTTTCTTATTAGGTCAAAGTAACAAATGCAACATATTTTTTCCAAATACAATGTATTTTGAAAATACAGTGACCATAAACTATATTATTTTGTTATTTCTTATTCTAAAACATTTTCTCTAGATTTGATGTGGACTTCTTGTATGGGTCTGATCATGTTCTGCACTTTAACCCTCGCTATGATGGAGGGTCTGGGCTCGTAGTGCACAACACCTTTCAGAAAGGTATCTGGGGCTCAGAGGAAAACAAGTCCCAAACTCCCTTCCCGAGAGGCCAGACATTTGCGCTGCAGATCTTCGTCACCCAGGGATCTTACAAGGTGCTTTTCTGTCAGTTAATAGTTTGTTTTTAGTTAAATACTCTATCATCCATCACTACATGCCTTTTTTTACAAGAAAAATTACTGTGTTTCTGGCTTTAGATAAGTACCAATGGGAAACCCTTTTCGGAGTTCAAGCACCGTTTGCCATTCTCTTGGGTGGACAGATTCTGCATTGTTGGAAAGGTGGAACTGAGTTTAGTTGCCTTCCAGCATGTTGTGGTGAGAACAAAAAAACAAAACAAAAAAACACATTTTATTGTGAGGGACCATATAGGCCATAATTATTGAAAAGCCTCTTATAAACATTAGTGAAATGAAATACATTGATCAACCTTAGTGAAATTCATTCATACGCATAACTGAAAAGCCTCTTACAAACACTAGTGAAAACATTGATCAACCTTAGTGAAATTCATTCAGACGCATTACTGAAATGAGAAAAGATTTCAGTAGTTGATGAGAGGTAATTTTACTTGAAAAGGAACCTGTGGCCACACTTCCATTTAATTTGGCGTGTTTATTTTACCTTTACCATACCACCAGTTTTCCTTGCATACTGGCACTTCCGACAAGTTGCATGTACAGAAGCCTGCTGTGCCCTCCCTTCTTAAAGGGTTAGTTCACCCAAAAATTCTGTCATTTATTACTTACCCTCATGCCGTTTCACACCCGTAAGACCTTTGTTAATCTTCGGAACACAAATTAAGATATTTTAGTTGAAATCCGATGGCTCCGTGAGTCCTTCATAGGGAGCAATGTACACTTCCTCTCTCAAGATCCATAAAGGTACTAAAAACATATTTAAATCAGTTCATGTGAGTACAGTGGTTCAATATTAATATTATAAAACGACGAGAATATTTTGTGTCCCAAACTGCTGAAATCATGTGACTTTGGCGCTCTGAACTGCTGATTCGATACACTGATTCATTATGCTCCGATGCTTCCTGAGGCAGTGTTTTGAAATTGGCCATCAGTATATAAGTCGTTATTTTGTTTTTTTTGGCGCACCAAAAATATTCTCGTCGCTTTATAATATTAATATTGAACCACTGTACTCACACGAACTGATTTAAATATGTTTTTAGTACATTAATGGATCTTGAGAGAGGAAATGTCATTGCTCCCTATGAAGGACTCACGGAGCCATCGGATTTCAACTAAAATATCTTAATTTGTGTTCCGAAGATGAACAAATGTCTTACGGGTGTGAAACGACATGAGGGTAAGTAATAAATGACAGAATTTTCATTTTTGGGTGAACCCTTTCAGGAACAAGTTTTGAACTGAGCATTGGGAGTATGGGGGCACTTATATTTTTCCACTTAAAACACTGGGGAAGACATATGCGAAACATACCCATATCATTTGACTCACCCATATTCCTCAACAGTTTTTTAGCATCCCTCCACCACTCTCCATCTCCTCACAGTTGCCTGGTTACTTTCCAAACCAGAAATACGGGGGGAGTACTCTGGGTTCAGGCCAAATACCGAGCTCGGAGCCCTCTCCTCGGACAGCGCACCAAATACGCATACTATTATGCATACTATTAACTATCTGATTATTTGTTGGTGTGAACTCGTGAAATGCTGTTTGACATTTATTACAAACACACTGTAACACTGTGTCTACACTGGATGTGAGTGGCACGAGGTGACAAAAAAAAAACAGAACCCATTACAATCAGTCATGCTGTCTACACTGGATGTGATATGACACAATAAATCCCAGATAGTAAACTGATGCCTCGCTCTTTTTTTGACATACTCGAAACACTCACATTAAGACACATTGTCGCATTGACACGAAGGACAAATTAATTTGAGACATTTGGTTTGTTGCTTCCAGTGTAAGAACCTCAAGATTAAAGTGGGGGTATCACACACAGTTTCTGCCAATCTCATGTTAATCTTGAGTACATGTAGAGTAACAATGCATCCTTCATATCTCTTATCATATTTATGAATATAGATACGCTAAACTGAGTCTTTCCAAGCTCCTGGAGGCGTGTCTGCCGTTAGTGCTGTGGGTGGAGCTAAAGAGTCAAGAGTGTGCACAGCTTCTGCGTAGAGATTGTCTGCTAGCTGCGACATTATAAATACAAAGGGAACAAAAGCGTTCATGTTGTTTACATTATATGCACTTGCGCCGATTGACAACAAAACACAGACATCTGATGCAGCTTTATTCACCACCTGTTAACAGTGCTGTTAACCACCCATCCAGCACTGAACTGGGACTTGTTTACAAAGCATTCATCACCAAAATCCCGGGAACAAACAAACATACGTGCACAACTCCGTTGCTGCCCCAGAAAAACAAACATCATCCACTGTTCCCTTAACGCTGGGTTCTTCAGGAAGCTGAAAAAGGTCATCTTTCCCTCGCAACCAAAAACACACTCCTTTGGTGACAGGAGCTGCGTCTCTTTTCGGAGGCTTCGTCCTTTGGAGATCGCATTTGAAGGCTGCATATGTCATCAAGGATGTCACATTTAAGAAAAGTAACCGTAATAAAATTGACTGATATTCATTGTGAGGTGTAAAATACTGTAATTTCTTTCTTACTTTGCAATCTAATGGTTATTTTTCTTAAATGAGACCGATAATGTATGCAGCCCCTGAATTGGAACACAGCCATTGTTGAAAAATGTCTCGGCTTCCGTATCCCGAACGAAGTGCATTGATGGGCATGATCTTGCTCTTGTTCTGGGTGATGTGTGTGTGAATGATTATAGGGAGAAGAGTCTGTACAAGGAATTCCTCTCTCTTTTGACGTCATACAGGACACACTTGAAAAAATCTCTCTGAATCCCATACGAAAGTAGTGGATTTGGCACAGAAATACTCCATCATACGTCCAACTCGTGTTTTGAAACTTTGGTCATGTTTAGCATGAGAATCCAACTCTTCAACAGTGTAAATAAGTCAGAATGCATGAAATAGCCCCCCCCCTTTAAAAACAAATGTACTTACCTGCGTTTGCCCAGAGGACAAATTGCTTGGCGCTGCCATATCTTTCAATAATAAAAAAAAATACATTGCTGAATGTCACCTATAAACGGATCTGTCATTACTAGAGTGAAGAAAATACTTAAATTATTTTTTTTATTTTATGTGAATGCTAAAGGGAAGATTCAGAGTGATAAACTCAGAACCTATTTATGTTTCTGTCCTAAATATCTGCATTTTTCTCCTTTCGTTCACAGCCGGCTCATGCTGCATCTTCAGGATCTTTTGTAAGTTGTCAGAAATGTTTTACAGACTACATAAATCTCTAATATTAACTCTGGGTCACATAAATCATCATAAGACAACGTAGGCAGCATACTTTTATTGTAGGAATGATATTTCCCAATGCATGGACTGTGTGGTTTGGACATCATATTTTTTTAAATATCTTAAATACAATGATTTCTTTAAGGATTATTCAAAGTGGATTTGACTTAAAGTTTGGCAAGGGATTAAATAGTTAATATGCTATGCACATATAAATATTCATATAAATATCTTTAATTATTTTGACACAATCAGATGGTCCCGTATAAAAGTGTCATCCATGGTGGACTTCAGCCTGGCAAAGTCATCATCATCCACGGAGTCATCAGTCCCCAAGCAAATAGGTTTGACAATGTCAATTCTCTAATCCCAGTCCACACTTGAGATCATGCGATGATCACAGTGACATCAGATCACTCTGAGACACTCACAGTGTGAGTAATATGTGAGCTCATTGTGAATTCAAAATGTTGAGCAGTTTGAGACGAGGCAGTTCAAATAACATTCTACTTCCTGTTTCTCAACAAAATGTGGATACTGCAGGAATTGTTAGGAAACCGTTTGTGCTGTACAGTTGTGTTCTTCACTATTATGGTGATCAGTGTTCCCTTTGGTTGGGCACTTGGAACTTCATTCATATTATTGTAGTTCTATTTTTATCAATGCAGCGATGCAACAAGAAATTAGTTATTTGGTTTCAAAGAAAGATGTAGTAAGCAGGTTGCTTTTAAAAGTGAATTGATATAATTCTTCCATATTTGTGACAATATTTTGTAATTGACCATGCAAATTCTCTTCTCATTTTCTTTGTTCAACAGAGTAGGGATTAGTCTACGGCACAAACATGGAATTGCGTTTGACTACAGTCCTCGTTTTGATGAGAATGTGGTTGTGCGCAACACTTATCAGGATGGGAAGTGGGGTGCAGAGGAACGATCTGAGCTCTTGCCATATAAAAGAGGAGCACTGATGCAGGTAGGTGTAAGCTACATGTATCCTACAGCTTTATGATGCCTGTTAAAGTGGACAATATAGAAATATGACTGTAAATACAATGGACAATAACTGTACAGTTTCACATATTTGTCATTGTGCATTTCAGGTCACCATTTTTTGCAGTCATCATCAATACGAAGTGTTTGTTAATGGTGAAAAAACTCACACTTACAAGCATCGTTACACTAAACTGGAGGAGATTGATGTTTTAGACATCCGTGGAGACATGCAGTTGACCTTTGTGCAGCCCTGAAAAAGATTTCATCCAGATCTATGACGAATACTTCTTCAAAACATGCACCAATCTATAT
>RJVU01029889.1:54194-71672 GCA_003731715.1 Anabarilius grahami
AAAGAAAGAAAAAGAAAATCTGTTTGCTGCAGTGCTGTTACATCACTCCGTGTGCAGTAAAGGAACTGCAACAAACCGGCCATGATATGGTAACCTCACATACTTCATTACGTTTTCATTCAGCTCAACATATTTCAAGCTAGGTGAGAGGTTATCAACTAAATAGATCCCGATCTGAATGGAGTTTATGGGATAGTGAAAGAAAGGCTCCAGGTGTTCATACTCTCTGTAGATAATATAAACTTTCTCCTGACACTGAAGAATATTCATCACTAAACCAATGCAGCCTCCAATTTTGACACAGCTATCTGCCATACTTGAGAGATTCAACCTAGTGCTACCTACAACAACCTCCTGGAACTGGTGAGTGTCATTAAAACCTGGAGGGATTGGGCCATTTTCATGCTGTTTCTTTAATTCAGTTCTCACATTTGCATTTACAAAAGAACTGTCCATTTCCGAGAGCCGTCTTATAATCTGTGATAGGGGATGGTGTGGAGTTCTTATCATTTTTTTTATTTGTCCCAAGAATTTTCAAATGGAAACCCAGATATTAAGTCGAGTCTCTCATGTTTTTTGACATCCTCAGAAAGATGGGTTAGTCCATGTACATTGTAGCTGACAAATTCGGGTCCATAGAGCTCACTAAAATGCTTTACAAATGACACAAGCAAGCTGTGCGCAAAGTCATTAAGACCTATACACAGAGTAGGACTGGACAGAATGAAAATTCCCACAGAAAACAACATAAAGTTGTTGTACACTGGTTCTGAGAGCACATCATGAAGAATCACTGGACCAGTGTACAACAGAAACTGTCGCAACTCTGTTGCCTTCCACCTCAGTCTCTCTGAGAGTTGTCTAGGTTTCCTAGCAAAGTCCACAGGAATATAAGGTCCCAAGCTAATGAGAGCATCTGAGATTGCAAAACTTTGGCGTGCAGACAAACGACAGCATAAAGGCCCTGAAGCAAGCCATAAGTCCAGCAGTTTTCGCATGACACCAAGACATACAAGGTGCATGTAATCGTGTGGAAAACCTGAGACCATGATGATTCCTGCATCTTTTAAAAGTTAAGCTTCAAAATGATGTTCCTCATCCGACATGTTGAGGAAAGATTCATCCTACTCGGGCTGTTGACCTCAGGAAAGGTCATTCTGTGATTTATGTACACACCAGACTGGATGCACTTGTCACAACCTGAATAACTGGTGTGTGATTTAATTCCCTTCATAAAAGCTCTAGCAGGAGCATCACAGATGACAGACGTGACTTTTAGGAAAAATTGCTTTCCATTTATGACAAATCCCTTGCTTAACTCTTGCAATTCACTTTCTAGGTCTGTTAAATAGTCAGTCAGGGATGTTGGCTTGGATTTACTGCAGAACAGGGCAATAACAAATGGTTTCTTTGTATAACCATGCAGTAACCCTAGAATTGGCCAAAACTGCAATGATGAACTTTTAAATAGAGGCAGGCCATCCATGTTCAATTGGATTTTGAACTCATACTTATCTGGAACAAAAGACCAGATTTTTTTCCAAGGTTTTGGAAAGAGCTTTAAGAATACCAAAATAATGGTATGTGCCACCCGCAACATTTTGGATACTGTATGAATTCGCTGTTTTTAGGAGAATCCTGCCATCTTTTGGTAAAAAAGGATGATGAACTTTTAGGATACCTAAGAGGGCAGTCAAAGCCACTAAAGACACACCAGAATTGACAGCCCAGTTACATAAAGACTCAGTAAGGGAAGAACTACTTCCCCTGCCATCATCTTCCTCATGTTCTCCTTCACTCTCTGACTTAGACAATGCATCATCCTGACTGACATCAAACCAGCTCGGCTCCTCATCATGCACTGCAGCACCATCATCTGTTTCTCCTAAATTACTTCCAAATGCAGAGAACATTGCATTGACCTTTTTTACTGCTCTTTTTCTAACATTTCGTCTATCCATGATTGTGTAATGACCTGTTTGTTGCTGGTTTCAGTGTTGATTTTGGAGGAAACATACAAACACACACAAATCCATTAATGCCAAACTAAACACTATGATAAGGTAAAATCAATAGGCTAATAATTAATTATGTAATTATATATATATATAAACACTTTGAATTGCATTAGTCTTTATCTTTATGTATAGTGTTTCTTAAGTAAAGAAAACACTTATTTAAACAACCAGTTTTTTATTTACCATTAGAATACAAGCAAGCAGAGAAGCATGCGACACTTCGATGAATGACACTGTCAGTCAAACCTCATTACTCCTAACCAGTGAAAAGTATTAAAAAGAGCTGAAACCTCGTAACTCCATGGCTCCTCGAACTGTCAGTCAAACCTCATAACTCTCCCCGCTTCTACAGTGAATGAAGTCACTTCATTCACTTTAAAAGAGCTGAAACCTTCATCGAAGAGTATAGAACCCAAGAGGCGACACTCTGATACTTTTTGGGCAACAACCACTAGATGGCGCTCCGGTAGCGCGGCCGCCATTATGGGGTGAAAATACTAACTGGACCATAGAATCCTTCACATCTAAATGTAGGAACACACCAAACCGGCGCCAACAAACTAGTGGCGACGAAAGCAGACTGTGGGGTTGACTCACGTCGGCAGTGTCTGGGTCCAAAGTTGGCCTGACACATCAAACCAACGCTAAACAGCCGACGGCCAAGTAGCACGTCCGTTCTCCGCCTCCGTGAGATTAAATGTCTTTCTGAACCAGCAGGTGTCAGTAGCTGAACAGCCAATCAGAATGATCAGATGGCCCGACGGACCAACGATCAACGACGCCGATTCAATAGGCGAATCGCCCGAAAAAAAAGCCAACGAGGACCAACTTCAGCTGATGGTGCAAAACACACTCAGAAAACTTAGTCGGCCGACGAACAAAAACTGCCCAATGGCCAACCGTCGGCTTGGTGTGTTCCTGCCTTTACGCACCCAAAATCGGCGAATTTCACTGCCAAATCAGAAGCGCAAAAGAAAATTTTTCAAATGAAATCATCAGTAAATTTTATGGCACCTACAGTAAATGTTGTATTGTCTTATATATGTTTTATTTTACCAGTTGTGGAATCCAACCATACATCCATCTGAGGTAACGTAATTAGCATACTTTATTGAGTATTTCCATTTTATGCAACACATTTACACATTTATTAATAGTAAATTCATTATTAATACATTTAAGATCATCATGTTTGTAGCGAACAATATATTTCAGACCTAGTGGTGTAATAGTAATATAGTATTACTCCACTAGGTCTGAATTGAAATATATTATACGTTTTAATGGATCAAGAGGTGTGACTTTGACCAGAGGTTAAAAGCCAGTGCACAATGCTCCTCCCTCTCTCTTGCTTCTTGGATGGACTCAAGGAATCTCCGTTTGTGTGGCCTCAGTAGGCCTAGGCCTGCAACCCAGCCATGTGCTCATCTATGAGAGAGAGGAAGAACTCTCTCCCCACTAAGAGTCAAATTAACAGCTTAAAGTTGTTTCATATTTCTTCAACCAACGCAGGAAATATTGATTACAACTTCAGACCGAACCATCAAGGATTTCTCCCCAGCCTGCAGATCCGATGCTCCTCAACCTAAAGGCATTTTGCAAGTACATTTGAACACTAAACAGCAATTTAGTATTAATTTGTGAACCACCTTTGTTAGCAAAGGTGTTTTATTACTGAGAAAACTGATGGTCTTTTCCAGATTGTCTTTGACTTTTTCCCCATAGCTCCATTTCCTGTTACACTTCCGGTTCAACTCTAGCATTGCTCATTTTTACCTATGTATGTGTGTGACCTGCGTGTATGTTATGTGTTTGTTAGTTTAGTTATGTGTTCGTGATTTAGTTAATAAAACTTGTGCACAATACATATTTGGTTCTGTCTCCCCGTCTGTGAATAAATTGGCTTTTAAATGATCAAATCTTATAACAGCTCTAAGCACTGTAAATGCTAAGAACTATTTTTCTGTAGCCATGAAAAATACCCTTCTCTTAGAATTAATTAATAATTGATTCTGAGTGTTCACAGGATGAACTGATTTATTGATTGTAATTTTAATGTAGCTACATTAAGTTAATTTGATTAACTGATTCAAATATTCATAATTAATCATAGTTAATAATCAAAATGAGTTATGAATAATTATTAATATTCCCCATTTGTGCTAATATCGCAACAATGTGGCAACATTACAGTGAAGTAGGCTCCATTTAAACTAACATTTATTTAAAGTTAAAAAGTTATTATTTGGCAAAATTAAATTTCCTTAATAGGCTTTACTCTCTTCAAACGTAAATTGAAATGTCATGGTTTCTGTCAATGCAACTTGCCAAACACAAAGGAAAAAACTTCAGCCCAAGCAAACGCTGGATATAGGCTTTATTAGTTTATTGTTACATACAGCTCTTCACAACCGTTACATATCACATACCCAGGTACTTGATTGGTCCTTGTTAACTACTTCACAAAAACTTTCCCACACTGTATTTTTCTTTCTTTCCTTTTTTATAATAATAATAAACTTTATTTTCTATAGGGCCTTTAAAAACTAGCATCTCAAAGAAGAAAATCTCACAAGAAGATGATTAAATAAAACACAATTATTTGTTTTGTTTTTAAGTTTCCTTTTTTAAATTACTCCTGGATGTTTTGCCTCCATTGCTGCTTAAACAAGTGGACCCCACAACTGTGTAGCTTAATGAGAGTCTGCAAATTAGTGCTTGATGAAAAATTTTAAACAAGTTCATATTTGAGTTTGTATTTAATATTTCCATCATTAATGATTTATCTTATCCACCTGCAACCCACCTGCAATTAATTGGACTATTTTTTATTCCTTGGCGCACCCGACCCGTGGATTGGATCTGCGCATCACTATTACACATTTATTCAGGCATTTTATTTTAATGACAGAAGTTCGACTGTATTATGAATGTAATTAATAGAAAATACTAGACTATAAAGACTATAACATCTCACTGTTACTGATTTATCATGAGCTCAAAGCATGGATAGAATCTCTCTACAGTCTGTTCTGATTCACCAACACAGTTTCACTGATGATCCATTATAAGCAGGACTAAACCCAGGATAGAGTGGTTGAGTGAATGTGGTCTGGACTGTGTGGATGAGGCTCATTGTGTCTCCAGAGACTCTGTAGAAGGACAGAATTCCTGCACTGTGATCCACATACACTCCTACTCTACAGCTGGACACTACAGGGAGTTTAGACTCTATGTTATTGTGTATGAATGAGCAACTGGTGGGAAAGCAAATCAGACTCCAGGACTGATCATTATATCCAAACCGACACTCATTACCCAATCCCTTCCTGCTGATGCTCTTATATGACACTGATATATACACACCAACCACACCATCTCCACTCCATTCAATCTCCCAATAACTGCGTCCACACACACTCTCTCTACACAACACCTCAAGATATTCATCAAATCTGTCTGGATGATCAGGATGTGGCTGCGCTGTGTTAGTGTAAGTTATCACTCTGTTCCTCTCAGACAGAAGGAGGTGTTTGGATGCTGTGTTTGGATCCAGAGTGAACTGATGGGAATCTGATGGAGATAAAACACATCACAATCAGGAATTATCAATCTGATCTTTTAATATGCCTGAACTCTTCATAAAACTCTGTCATGTTTTCTTTCTCCTTCTCCAGGAAGAACATGAACACACTCAGTGAGTTTTTCTGCTTGTTTTCTTAGTGACTTACATTGTAGGAAGTCATTCCTGGTCCTAGGAACAATGTTGGTGAAAGTGACTGTGGAAATCAACAGACATGAAGAGTGTGATTATGATGTCAAGAGAAAATTATCCCTGCATCCGTTCCTAAGACATTTCTAATATGATCTACATGATATGAGATGATGGAGGATCAGATGAATCTCCAGGACTTTACCTCTGAGAGAGATCTTCTTCAGCTCCTCTTTGCAGAAATCCTCCAGTTTGTATTTTAGCTGACGGACAGATTCTCTCACAGCATCGAAAGAGAAGAGAGAACTGAAGGGATCGTCTTTTACCTCTGTAGATTTAGGAGGAGCTGAGAGAGACTGGAAACTCTACAGAAAACAGAAAACGAAGCTCATCACCTCCACACTTCAGCCAATAACCTGCACTACTGTCAGATTTGAGCAGCTCTAGTTGTTCTTTAGTAACTCTCCTCAATCCAACACTTTCACAGCATCACCTTCATTCTTCTCATATTCATTATATCATGCTAGAGCTATAAGTTCTAGCATTTGACACTTAGGGTGCTTTCACATTAGCACATTTGGTGCACACCCGGGTTCGATTGACGTCAGAGTTCGGTAAGTTTGGATGATGTAAACACTCCGCTTAAAAAAGGTGGTCAGGGGTGCGGTTCAAGTGAACTCCAGTACGGTTTGCTGCTGATATGAATGCAAACGTGCCAAATTGCAGAAGTGAACTGCTATTAATGCCGTATTATTTGGTAAAATGTGTGTTTTTGTGTGTGTTTCACTAACTTTCCCAACAAGCGTGACTGACGTACTGCAAGCACGTCTCTTATTTCTCATTTCTGCTCGCCTTCAGCGTTCTACATTCATGGCAGATAGACACAAGTGCCGTTACGAACAAAATCAATGGTTCAAAAACAAAAATATAAAAGTGAGGAGAGCAACGTTATGCATTTTGCCACATTCTCCTGCGCCGTCATTACTAAGCAACGTAGTAAACAGCTGCTGGTTTGATGATGCAAATGAACCACGGGTCGGACCCAAATAATATAATATTAACACAGTCCAGTGGGGGCAGGGGGAGGGGGGAGCAATCGAACAAAGTGTGAAAGCACCCTTACACTATATGTGAACTTTATAGGAAATCACTTGGACGATCAAACATCTGCCAATAACATAACTGATCAATCACATAAGTGAGTGATGAGAAGAGATAAATTCTCAACTAGAAGTCTCAATAGAAAGGAAGCGGGACAATCGATTTACTATAAATGGAGTTTAGATTTGGATACTGTGCACTCGTAACGTGTGAAACTTTCTTTGCTAACTAATTACGCTGAACCACCAAACAATAATGTTGTTGCTACAACCAATATGTATGTGCCACAACTTTTTAGCAATTAGTGTCCCTGAAATTCATAAGATCCCAAGGTCAGGTTTTATGTGGTTTTCAGTATGTTGAAGCATTGCTAATATACAGCCTCACTTCATGTTTGGGGTCATCATGGTCAAATTACTCAACATGTTAAAGGCAAACAATTATAAAAAAATACATATACATTTTGTCAGGTTTGAAGATCATCTGATGTGCTGATGTGTCTGAACTGTTGGTGGCGCTAGTAGAGTTTGGCAGCTAAATATATCTTCCAGAATAAAGAGTTTTCTTAAGAGATGTCCAGAGCTGAAATGCATTTTTGAGTGTGTCTCTTACAAAAGAAGAAGATCAGATGAGAGTCTGACTGATGATTATATAATAACCGAACACACAGATCAACACTTCAGTCAACAGCTCATTCTGCTCTCATGAAATGTTTCTCTGTGAGTCTCTTGCTCAAGTCCACTATGATCCTGTTCTTCTAGATCTCTGTTACCTGCAGGAAATGGATGTGATCCTGTGTGTGTGAAAGCTGCTCCAGCTCAGCATCTCTCCTCCTCAGATCATTGATCTCCTGCTCCAGTCGCTCCAGTCGTCCTTCAGCTCGACTCACTGCAGTCTTTTCCTGATCTCTGATCCGCTGTGTGGCCTCAGAGCGGCTTCTCTCGATGGAGCGGATGAGCTCAGTGAAGATCCTCTCACTGTCCTCCACTGCTGTCTGTGCAGAGCGCTGTTAGGACACACATCACAATCACACAGTGGCTTCAGTGAGTCTGACTGAGACTTCTCAAACTTCTCTTCTTCTCCAGACTCACCTTATGAGACTCCACAGCCTCTCTCAGCTGCTGAAGATCTTTCTGTCTCTGCTGGATCCTCTGCTGGAATGACCTCTGCGTCTCCTTCAGCTGGTGCTAAAGCACAAGCCAAAAAAAAAAAAGATTGTTGATGAATATGTTTATGTTGCCTTTCACCATATTTTGTGTTAAGCCCGGAACACACCAAGCTGACGCACAGTCCAAAGCAGACTGTGGGGTTGGCTCACGTCGGCAGCGTCTGGGTCCAAAGTTGCCCTGACACACCAAACCAATGCTAGACACCCGACAGCCAAGTAGCCCATCCGTTCTGCGCCTGCTTGAGAATAAATGCCCTTCCGTACCAGCAGGTGGCAGTAGCTGAACAGCCAATCAGATGGCCCGACTGACGGACGAACTCCAATGCCGATTTAACATGTCAAATCGGCCCAAAAAAAGCCGACGAGGACCAACTTCAACCAACGCTGCGGAACACACTGAGAAAACTTAGTCGGTCAACGAACAAAAACTGCCCAACGGTCGACCGTCGGCTTGGTGTGTTCCAGGCTTTAAGTTCAACATGGAGCACAAATATGCTCATCAGTTAAAGTCCCCTTACAGCTACTGTTCACTTCTGTTGATGTCTGCAGTGTGAGTGATGTTACCTGATCATATGGGTGCCAATATAATTAGTTTCAACATTATTTAATCAGTTTATAGTTTAAAGTTCATACCTGTTTCTCTGTCCTCTGTGCTGCAGCAGATACAGTGTCGTGGTTTTTATGTTCATCCATCGTACACAGCACACATATACACTTCTGATCAGTGCGGCAGAAAACCTCAAGGAGCTTGTCGTGTTTCGGGCAGTTCGTCTCCTGCAGTCGTCCAGTGGCATCAGTCAGATTGTGTCTCTTTTTTTTAAACAAACTCTCATGTTGTTCAAGGTGATTCTGACAGTAAGAGTTCTGACACACCAGACAGGACTTGACAGCTTTGTGTTTTCTTCCAGTACAGACGTCACACTGCACATCTCCAGCTCCAGCGTAACAGTCAGCAGGAAGTGTAATCTTCTTCAGTTTCTCCACCAGTTCAGCCAGAATGGTGTTTTTACCTAAAGCAGGTCTTGGTCTGAAGGTCTCTCTGCACTGAGGGCATCTGTAGACTCTCATCTGATCCTCCTGATCCCAGCAGCCTGTAATACAGATCTTACAGTAACTGTGTCCACAGGGAATGGTCACTGGATCCTTCAGGAGATCCAGACACACTGGACACATGAACTCATCCTGAGAAATTCTGGCTTCTGCCATTTTACTGCATGAATACAGAGACACAACAGCTCAACTACACTTCAGTTTCAGTTTCTCTGAACTCACGTGATTCCAGTTTCCTGCTTCTGTGTTTGAGTGACGTGTAAAACAGGTTTATCTGCAAGTCTGTAAAGTCACCGATCATAAAACGTCTTCTAGATGTCAGTCTCGGACACTCAAAGCATATAAGTTACAGAGAATCAGTATAACAGTATTAATAACTGCATCCTAGTTATCACATGCAATGCTGTAAGAAATGTGATTTTATGGTTTAAAGTACTCAAGTTCGGAGGCCAAGAGGGCCACATTTAAACCACATAAAATGCAAAGGGCCACATACAACTTGGATCGCAAAACTTTTATTTAGGCCTAGTTAAGACAATATTTGTAGTATTTACAAGTACTTACAAGTACATACTTGTCCTTTAACGGTTGTCCTACTTATAGTGTCACTGAACATGAAAAAAATGTCATTAAAAAAGGATTATTAGTTTGTCTTGCTGTATTCTTAATGCAACAATGCATTCATACTCTGAGTATGAAAAAAAGGCCCAAATGCACAAGGAAAAACAGTTCTTAAGCAAATAAACTTAAAAACTGATGAAAAGAAGTCCTTTTTCCTAGTGAAAAGTCTGCATTGTTATCACAAGCAATTTCAGGTCTGGCTGTTTTATGTGACTTTTTATACTCCTTTGCACCTTTTTAATACTTTTTATAGTGCCTATTTTTACAAAGGCTAACTTTACAAAGGTATTATTATTATTATTATTTATTAATTATTACCTCTACCTTTAAACTAGGTCAGAATCCAGAATCCTTTTTTGTTCAGAACAGTCTCGCGAATGAGAATAAGAGCGCTTGCTTTACGTTGACGTTACGTTTTACATGACATTAAGAATAAAAGTTTCGTTTTTCATGCTGCTAAGACCATCGGGCACTTACACACTGCAAAGATTCAGCAGTGTCAACTGCATTAAATGTTGCAGAAATAAAGTTATTTGTTTGTTTTTTTTTACAAATCTGCACAGTCTCAAGCATTTGATAGTGTGCGCGAACACAGGTGTTCGGCATGTGCACTAGAAAGATTCATTCTTGCCCAGTCTCTGTGCTTTTTCGCTCCAAAACATAAGATCAAATGTCTTTGTACTCATTAAAAATAGAGTTGCTGGTATCTTTAATTCCCTCACACGAGCGCTTGTCAACACGGGTGGCTATTGTGTTTGTTGTAGTTCCGTTTTCCCAGTTTCTTTAACAATGGCCCGTTTCAGTGTTGACACCTTGTGGACAACTAAATTAGTGCACAAACTATTCAAAGCACGCCTGCAAAATGCGTCATGCGCAGTGTACACGGAAGAACCGAAGTAATTTTAACAGTCAGTTTGAATGCAAATTATAATAACAATACATCCATATTTAGCATGATGCGGGTCACAAATTTAATGCTGATGGGTCTGATGCGGCCTGCAGGCCGCCTGTTGAGTACCCCTGGTTTAAATTATATGAGAAAAGCTATGTCTATATTTAAACAGTTCTTGACTAGAATTGAGTCATTCTACGAAATGGGTGCCATTTGGGTCTGCAATGTTTGATCAGATGCATAAGGCACAAAAAATGTCCCAAAGTCTGTTTACAAAGCTTAAAGTTATTAATTCAAGTGTCCTTTTAAACATGATATATGATAAAATGCTTTTTTTCGAAGATTAGCATAGTATTTTTTTATTTTTTTCATTATTACATAGCCAATTTTACATGTTCGTGTTAACCAACATGACATTTGTATCTGAAATATCACCAAATAAGTTATATATTTTTTTCAAACATATACTATTTTCAGGATTATATGTGTGTCCCTGTTTACACAAGATATGTTTATTCACAATAAACCTTATTTTTTTTGTAAATATTTTATGATTTGTGCGCGTCCCTCAGTTTGACTTACCACCCCGTCACACCAACTTGTTTTATCTATAAATAATGCAATGTTCCTTTAAATGACATCACAAAGCCGAAGTGACATAATTTGAGCCTTATAGCCACCAAGAACAAAAACAGGAAACTATGTACATTTTTTTACATTGTTTGTTTGTTGCTTTTTCATGGTAGGCAGGGCCCGTCAAGCTCAAACCTACCACCCCGTCACGCAAAATAGATAGGGAAAATGTCTCAGGTTATGTATGTAACCATGGTTCCCTGAGAACAGGGAACGAGACTCTGCGTTTACCGCATTTGGGGAATGTCACACGTGAACTTGAAAGCCAAGTATCAAACCACTCCAATCCTATTGGCCGGCGACAGCCTAAGACATCATCATAGCGTGATCCGGAAGTATATAAGGAGCGCCTAGAGAATCAGTCAGTATCTTATCATCTTGAGGGACTGTTCAGCAGGCAGCCCCAAAGCATGGCAAAGCAACGCAGAGTCTTGTTCCCTGTTCTCAGGGAACAGTGGTTACACACGTAACCTGAGACGTTCCCTTTCGAAAGGGAACTCTACTCTGCATTTACCGCATTTGGGGAACGATATACCCATGCCACCATGCTTGAGGAGAGTGCATGCCAAGATGGCTAGACAAACGTCAAGCAGTTTCGAAAGAAACGTCAGATAGCAACTCACCCTCGGGTCACACAAAGGCTGTCAGTGACAGCATTCCCTACGGCCAACAGCCCGAGCTGAAACTCAAGCCTTCTGTAGAAAGCCTACCAAGGCTGCTCCAAGGCTTCTGGAACCAAATCTTCCAAAAAAGAAGGTCCCTTTAAGGGAATGTGGCCAGGGAACCAAAAGGAACCCCGGCCAGCCACTAGAAGGGGAACATAGTCACCCCAATGCTACCAGGGAGGCCGACCTGGTCTGACAGAGGACAAACTTTGTCTTGGCCAACCCTGTCTGAATACAGAATCTCAACAACGCATTCTTCATAGAAGACAGCAAGTAAGAGCGACTGCAAAAGTCAGTAAGCAACTCAAACCCACGCGTAGAGACGGGCATCCTGGAGAGTAGAACTCAGCTGAGTGCAATGGACCCTCTTATTGAGGGGAGTATACTCTGCTCAATCCTAGGATCTACTCAGCGCCTGATTATTTGCACTGAGGAGGCTGATGAAGAGGAGCACAAACCAGCCTGGGGCTGATCCTCAACGGGAGGCCTCATGGAAGCCTTTGACCAATGACCAGCTAAGGGAGTGAAGCACTATACAAGACAACCCTAGCAGGGGAGTACAAAGCTCAATCTAACAGATAAACCATACTGTAGGCACATAACCATGGAGGCCAGAGAGGGGCATACAACATGATAATAGTTCTGTGTAACGCCTGTACAACCCATAGGGAAAAAATTATTGCTCAGTGTTTGCTTTTCCTAAGCTCATGAGACTTGGTTGTGATTCTCATATATCCCTCATTTTAGTATCAACGGAGTTTCAGATGTTTCTCTTAAAATTCCTTAGGAGAAATAAGAGTAGACAGAAATGAGACATGAGAAATATCTGAGAGAAACAAAAGTCAAAACTGAGAGTGTGGTTGTAACACAGTTCGTATATGTGGGAAGAAGGAGGCGGGAACCGGCGAACGTTCAAACAAAACTTTAATATATAAATAAACCAACAAAACGAAAGTAATGCCGGCAGACCCTCGCGGACGTCTGCCGGCCACACAAACATAATAAAACATAAAATAAAGTCCAGGCCTGGTCCTCTCTCGTCCGTTCACTGTCGTCGCTCCTCCTTTTATGCCTCCGGAGCTCCTCCGTGAGGGACTCGAGGCCGGTGCGCCTCACAGGTGACGATCATTAACACTCGCGTCACCGGCCTCGCGCCGTTCCCTCACGGCTCTCGCCCGCCCTGCTCGCCACATACCCCCATGGTCCCTCGCAGGCCGGGGGGTACTCCCGCGACTGCGCTTACTCCCCCCCCGGGGCCTGTGTCGGCGGCCGCAGCACCTGGGGGTAAGGACAGACGAGACGAGAGAAAGGAGACGGAAGCAAGGGGAGCGACAGGACGAGAGAGGGGAGAGAGGAAAAAAAAAAATTCTGGGTCCGGTTCCCAGACACACTGCCGCTCGGTCCTCAGCCTGCCGAGAGGCTCTTCCTCGCGGTGCCGTGCGATGGCACTGGACGCTCGGTGGACGGCCCGATCCTCGACCGCCTCCTGGCGGCCGGCGATGGATCCTCCGGTTGAGGGCAGCCGGCAGCGAGTCCCCCGTCCCCTGCTCCTCCCCTTCATGGCGGACGGCAGCAGGCTCCGGCCCACGGCGGACGGCGGCGACTCCTCCGCTCCCTCCAGGACGGCAGCCACCCCACCTCGTCCCAGGAGCACGGCATCCGGGTCTCCGTCCCACCTGTCACTAGGCTCCAGCACCACCGCCTCGGGCAGCCTCTCGCGGTCTTCCCACTCCCGCGCTGCCCGAACTCCGCAGCACCGCGATCCCCCTCAGCAGCGAGGGCTCCCAACAGCATGTCCCTCCTTCCTCCCGGGTTTCGGCACCAATGTAACACAGTTCGTATATGTGGGAAGAAGGAGGCGGGAACCGGCGAACGTTCAAACAAAACTTTAATATATAAATAAACCAACAAAACGAAAGTAATGCCGGCAGACCCTCGCGGACGTCTGCCGGCCACACAAACATAATAAAACATAAAATAAAGTCCAGGCCTGGTCCTCTCTCGTCCGTTCACTGTCGTCGCTCCTCCTTTTATGCCTCCGGAGCTCCTCCGTGAGGGACTCGAGGCCGGTGCGCCTCACAGGTGACGATCATTAACACTCGCGTCACCGGCCTCGCGCCGTTCCCTCACGGCTCTCGCCCGCCCTGCTCGCCACAGTGGTGTAAGAAACTTAGAACATCTCTTTATTGTCTTGCTGCAGTCTCTTTCAAGACTCAATTTTATTGCTCAGAGGTTGCTCTTTCTAAGCTCATGAGACTTAGCTGTAATTCTCATATATCTCTCATTTCAGTATCAGCAGTGTTTCAGATGTGTCTCCTAAAATTCCTAAGGAGAAATAAAAATAAACACAAATGAGACATGAGAAATATCTGAGAGAAAAGAGTCAAAACTGAGAATGTGGCATGAGAGACATGGGAGATCTCTTTATTATCGCTCTGTTATCTCTTTCAAGGCTCCATCAGAGAAACATTTTATTGCTCAGATGTTGCTCTTTCTGACCTCAGGATACCAAGTAGTGATTCTTGTATATATCTCTAATTTTAGTATCAAAATTGTTTCAGATGTTTCTCCTAAAATTCTGTAGGAGAAATAAGAATAGACACAAATGAGACATGAGAAATATCTGAGAGAAAAGGAGTTAAAACTGAGAACATCTCATTATTTTCTTTCTATAGTCTCTTTCAAGACTTCATTATTTTATTGCTCAGAGGTTGCTCTTTCTAAGCTCATAAGACTTAGTTGTGATTCTCAAATATCTCTCATTGTAGTATCAACACTGTCTCAGATGTTTCTCCCAAAATGCCTCAAGAGAAATAAAAGTAGACACAACTGAGACATGAGAAAGTTCTGAGAGAAAGGATTTTTTTTTGGATGACATTGTTGTTGTTTTTTACCTTTAAATGACAGGACAGTAGGATGAGAGACAGGAAACTAGGGAGAGGTGAGAAGGAAACAGGAGCAGGAAACTGTCACGGTTCGCAGGTCTGTGGATTCCTGTTCTGTTGTTGTGTGGGTGTGTCGTCTTGACTGTCACGTGTGGGCCGGAGCCTGCTGCCGTCCGCCATGAAGGGGAGGAGCAGGGGACGGGGGACTCGCTGCCGGCTGGGCAACCCACGAGCGCTGATTAGCGATCAGCTGCAGCTGTTGCTTGTCAGCACTGCTATTTTATGTCTCTGTGTTTGTTCGTTCATTGTCGGATTGTTCTGTTGGCTCACGCTCTGTTCCTTTCAGTTCTGCCTTTCGTCTCCTGGGTTCCTGCCGCTGTTCAGAGTGGATGTTTATCTCGTCTGGTGTTCCTGCCTCTGTTCAGAGTGGATGTTTATCTGTCTGGTGTTCTGCGTTGGATTGCGTCTGGAGATCAGCCCATTGTAGTCCCTGTGCTGCCAAACGAACCAGCTGTACCGCAGTCTTCCGACCACTTACGTTGTTCTTTTATCTTGTGCTTTTCCTTAATAAAGGAGTTTTGTCACTTGCAATTGAATCTCGAGTTATCAATCCTGACAGAAAGTACCTTTTAGCTGGGATTCAAACTCGTGCTGTCTGAGGAGCTGCTGTGTCTCAATGTTGATGTGCTGTCCACAAGGCTATGGTTCTGACAGAGCTTTCTCTAAGCTCAGGACACTAAGAGCTGATTTTTCTCTTACATGTCTCATTTAGGTATCAGCTTTGTCTTTTGGTGCCAGCTGCATAATCTTAGCATAGTTGCATATTAACTTAAGAACTAGTTTGACTAAGTAGCAGTTAACCAAAGAGCAGTCAGTCTTACTTTTCTGATTCAAATTAAACAGATATACCTTTTTTATGCAACTTATTTTAAAATGTTATTACCAGGCTTGAAGTTTAAAAAACAAACAAACTAATTTTTAGGACTATTCTTAGAAGTTTTTGCAACCAGCCCCATATGTCTCCAATTTTATTTTAGGAGAAACATGTTAAATTTTTACTAATATTGTAAATACTGAAACTATTATTTAAATAGCATTATACATTTCATAATATGAATATAAAGGGACACTCATTTAAAATTTTCCTCAATACCCAGCATTGTATATGCAGTGCATATTCCAAACAAGGGATTAGACAAGTGTGAGATGTTTAGGCTAAGATAGACACTTTCTTTTTAACAAATTTACTAGTGTACCTGTGCCTCATGGTTGTTGTAACCTTTTTTTTCTTCAACATTGTAAAGTTTGCCTTGTACAACCCATTTGCATGCATGAAAATATAGGTCATGTTTTCCTCTGTTAAGTAATTGTGCAACAAAACTAAACTTAAAATATAAGAGAGTGCATGTATTGTGCTTGATTGAAATGGTGTGCATGAATGAGATAGAAACTACTCAAAGAGGAGAAAAAAGTTTAACCTCTCAAATGTTTCTGCTAGACATAAATGAGGTTAAATTAACATCAAATGGAGACTTTTGCTTCAGTCTTCTGCTTCTCAAACTTGTCTCCTGAGACAAAATCTCTACACTCTCACAATGGTCTTCTTTTTTAAGTTTTAGAAGAGATCTCAGTAACATCACACACTATGCTCAGACCTTTCTCCTCAGCTAGAGACTCAGGAGCTCTCACTTGTGTCTCCTCTTAAAGTTTAGAAGAGATCTCAGTAACATCACACACTTTGCTCAGACTTTTCTCCTCAGCTAGAGACTCAGGAGCTCTCACATTTGTCTCCTCTTAAAGTTTAGAAGAGATCTCAGTAACATCACACACTGTGCTCAGACTTTTCTCCTCAGCTAGAGACTCAGGAGCTCTCACTTGTGTCTCCTCTTAAAGTTTAGATGAGATCTCAACAACTTTACAAATTGTGCACCAATAAAGTGAAAAAAGGCCATCATTTCAGCGTTTAAGCCTATATTAAGAGGGAAATTATGCAGAAATGAGGTTACACGTTACTCTTATTTGTAGATACAATAAGAAAGTAGTACTTTCTTAAAATCAGAATCAGAAAGAGCTTTATTGCCAGGTATGTTTACACATACACATTTGTTTTAGTGACAGAAGCTCCACAGTGCAACAGAGTAACAGTGACAAGACACAGATAATAAAAAGAATAAAAGAATAATATACAAATATACAAGATAGACAAAGTGCAAAAAAACAATACATAATATAGACAATTTGTATGTACAGTTATGATGTGTGCAAATTTGAAATATAAATAAGTGTTTTAAGTAAATAATGTGTAATAGTGTTGTGTGTTCCGTGTTTGTCAAGTGTTCATGAGATGGATTGCCTGAGGGAAGAAACTGTTCCTGTGTCTGGTCGTTCTGGTGCTCAGGGCTCTGTAGCGTCGACCAGATGGCAACAGTTCAAAGAGGGAGTGTGCTGGATGTGAGGGGTCCAGAGTGATCTTCTTTGCCCTTTTTCTCACTCTGGATAAGTACAGTTCTTGGAGAGTGGGGAGGGTTGTGCCAATGATTCGCTCAGCAGACCGGACTACCCTCTGTAGTCTTCTGAGGCTTGTAAAGCCTGCTCTGTTTCGGTGGTCCATCTCTTTACAGTCTTTGCTACAGGTTTAGCTGATTTCAGTTTCTGCCTGTAGGTCGGTATGAGATGAACTAGACAGTGATCAGAGAGCCCCAAAGCTGCCCGTGGGACAGAGTGATATGCATC
>RJVU01029889.1:84536-96243 GCA_003731715.1 Anabarilius grahami
ACTTCAGGAGCTTGACAGAGGGGTCTTTAGAGGTGCAGTCGTTGGTGTACAGGGAGAAGAGCAGTGGGGAGAGGACACAGCCCTGAGGGGCGCCGGTGCTGATGCTGGATGAGAATTTTCCCAGCCTCATTAGCTGCTGCCTGTCTGTCAGAAAGCTGGTGATCCACTGACAGACAGAGGTGGGCACGGAGAGCTGAGTTAGTTTGGGCTGGAGGAGTGATGGGATGATGGTGTTAAAAGCAGAGCTGAAGTCCACAAACAGGATCCTCACATAAGTCCCTGGTCTGTCCAGATGCTGGAGAACATAATGCAGTCCCATATTGACTGCATCATCCACAGACCTGTTTGCTCGGTAAGCAAACTGCAGGGGGTCCAGTAAGGGTCCAGTGATGTCCTTCAGATAAGCCAGAACCAGTCTTTCAAATGACTTCATGGCCACAGACGTTAGAGCCACAGGTCTGTAGTCATTAAGACCAGAAAATAATGACCATAAAAATAAAATACAGTTCTGAAATATAATTTTCTAAAAATGTTATTGAAAACAGATTATTTAAAATATTATAAGTACATAATGTGCAGCCTACCTTGTACTAGTCTTTCACCAACATTAGAAGTATGGGCAGTGATGTCTCGAATAATGTCATCCAACTGACTATTTGGAATGGCGTCATAATTGTTGAGTAGTCCAAAGACAGCTCGTCTTCGAGAAAGAGTGGACATACCAATGCCAAGGACATTTGCTATGGAAACCCAGGACATACCAGTTGTCCTCAACTGTAAAAGTTGTTCAGCTGTGATGTGATATCTGGAAGTTAGAATTAAAAATGTTTTATGGGTTAACTTTTATTAAGACGAGAAGATTTTTTTTTCTCTCTGATGAACAGTGGACACAGAAGATATTTCATAGAAGAATGTTGGTTACCAAAAATTTGATGGGTCTTATTGACTTCCATAGCATAAAAAAAACAAACAAACAAAAAAAAACCTATGGAAGTCAAAGGGACCCATCAACTGATAGATTCCCCTGTGCCACTGTACAGCAGATTATGATTTACATGAGCCTAAAGAAAAAGCCTTGAAAAATTAATAATTGCAAAATTGCAACATCAAACTTAAAATTAACATTACCTTGGCCGTCCCCTGGTCTGTAAAATTGGTAGTGAATATGGGGCATTCACAGGAGGGTTGAAAATATGGTCCACCAGAAGACATAAGTCTTTTATAGCCTCTTGAAGTTCATTGATTGTGGTGATGAGGTCAAGGTCGTTCTAAAACATTATATTATAAAACATTATATATATATAATGGGTTTATAGTACATTGTGTATGTATACGAGTACAATGGATTAATGAACATACTAAATTATGTTTTTTTTTTGTTTGTTTTTTGTTTTTTGATGCAGAAAGTTTCCTGTGATGGGTAGGTTTAGGGGTAGTGTAGGGGGATAGAATATACGGTTTGTACAGTATAAAACCAATATGGAATGTCCCCAATAAGATAGCAAAACAAACGTGTGTGCGTGTATGAATTCAGGTTGATTGGGAGACTTTTTCCAATTCATCTCAATGGCAAAAAAGTGTCAACAAATGCAGATGATCATTTTAATTATGGAATTCAGATATAAAAACCTTAAAGTCTACAAATTTATAAAGTAATAAATTACCTGAACATGTAAACTGTCCGATATAATTACCAGGAGGTTGGCGTGCTCCTCAAGACGACTACGATATTGAAAGTCATTGAAGTTTCTGCTTTGTACAAAGAAAAGTTGTTAACCTGTTTGCCCTTCCGGGTCAAACCAAAGTCCCTTTAAGACAAGTCATTTTACTTGGCGGCCATCTTTGAAACGCCTCTCAGGCATCCTGGGCATCATGCAGCACTCTTTGAATGGGGAAACATCAAATTCTCCAAAACTGTTCGCTAACCTTACGATTAAATTTCATATTTGAAATCACCAATCAAATCAAACAACAACTGTCTCATAATTTGCTTTCCAAATGCTCGAATCATGACAAAAAAACTGTATTTTTCAGGTTGGATCAAGCTAATGCGCATGCGCAGACGGAAATGCGTGTCTCCTGTGCCTCATTTCGGAGGCGCGCGTCTGACTGTTTCTATAGAAACCGGTGCTTCTAACGGCCGCTGCAGTGACGTGATGACTTTACCAGTCGGCGATTGGCTCTTATTTAGAAGGCGGGACTTCTTCCGCCATATTGCACGTTTCACTTTCTCCCATTCAAAACAATACGAGTGACACGTCTTGTGTTATTTTATAGTCTTTGGTCAAACACCTGCCTACAGCATTATCAAAGAGTATAGAACCTAGTGATGTGACGTTTGACACTGAGGCTTCGAAGCTTGTATCAAAAAAACGAAACATCTCACATACCCCTTTTCCACCAAGGCAGTTTGAGTGCTGGTTTGGAGCCAGAGCCTAGTTTCAAATCAGTTCTTTGTCTTTCGACACACAAAGCACCGGCTCCGAACCATGAAAAGTGGTTCGTATGTAGCACCAAAACATTGCTGGGCTAGAAGTAAGAACCGCTTGCGTCAGGGGCTGGGGGCGGGGTTACCGTGACCAACAAGAAACTTATGACCGCCATTTTTGAAATAGCAGCTAATTGAGCTAAAAGCAGCTCGATTGTAATCTCCGTCTATATACAAATTACGGCGAGCCGTGTAGGTTTGCAAAGCCATGAGCATCAACAGTAGTGAAACATCTGTTTGATAGATGTTGATAGAGGGCTTGTTCGAGATGCATCGGAGCAGCGCGGACTGATTCGGCGGGTGCCGCCGATCCGCGGGAGCATTTTTAGAGCATACAACTCCTTCTGCTTTTGGATCGTTCTCGCGGAGCTTTGATGTCATGCGCCGATCGCTATGCGAGAAGCCGATGCATCTCAAACGAGCCTGGTGTATTTGTGTTTGGCGCTGCGGCACTAGCTTTGCTGTGAAATATGAGACGTATACAGTGACGTAAGACCTGGCTCTGTGCTGGCTCTCTAGCCCGTGGAAAGGCAAACTGGTTCTTAGAAGGCTCGTCAGTTGAACCAACTCCGAACTAGCACTAGCATTAGCTCTGAATTAGCACCCGGTTCATACTGGTGGAAAGGGGGTAACAGTGAAGCACTGTATCGGAGCTTGATTCGTTTTGCTAGGCTCTGGCTCCAGAGCTTTCCTGTAGCTCAGTGGTTAGAGCATGGCACTAGCAATGCCAAGGTCATGGGTTCGATCCCAGGGATTGCACATACTCAGATACAAATGTATAGTATAATGCAATGTAAGTCGCTTTGGATAAAAGCGTCTGCCAAATGCATAAATGTAAATGTAANAGTTTGTATTTATTCCCAGTTCATACTTCAATCTATGACAATCTTCATTTATTTTGATAATATATGCCCAAGCTTGCCTATTTCCCCAAAAAAATGTATTCACAGACTCATTTATTAAAATCGTGTAAGTTAAATGACACGTGAAATACTTTATGTATAATAATAATTTACATTGTTTTATACGCTTTTCATAGCACAAACTGATTTATTACATGAAACAGTCCGAAAATAGCTGGGTCGTCTGGGACGCAAATGCAGTTTTTTCCACCTTTTGACCACAAGATGTCGTTAGTGTGCACCGTGTTGAAAAGCTTCAAGTAATGAACCTTTTTATATGGGAAGCCAAACACACCAAAAGTGGTACGAGGCAGCGGGATGTTACAAAGCTCGCGCCCCGCGCTAACATGTCATCTGCGCGGATCAATGGACCGAGCCGCGCGACCGACTCGTCAGCGCAGCGCGGACGTGCTTCCTAGCGCCACCCAATGGGCAGCGCGGCGCGAGCTAATCTGACCAGCGCAGCGCGGACGTGTTTTCTAGCGCCACCCAATGGGCAGCGCGGCGCGGTCCAGTTTAAACAGCGCAGCGCAGACCATGCATACACTCAAATGTACTATAAAGAAACCCCTCATTCCTTACAAACATTGGTTCTCTGCTGAAGTTTAGGAAGACAAAGGAAATCAGGATGAAACTCTTAAATTTATTTTGTTACTTTAATAGTGTTACAAGTAAACAGTAGTGTTGTTAGATTGAATGAATTTAACGTTTTCGATCGCTTTATGCTTTGATGCTATAATAGGAATTTATTCGTGTGGCCACAGAATGAATCCATTTATAATATTCTAGGAAGAACTAATTTGCTGGACAAACATAGTTTTCCTAAATAATTATTAAACAAGAACTAATCGAATATGGGATTAATTATAATTCGTTGTAATTAATTCACAATATATGTTTAATTCCCCCTTGGGTCGATATATGCGTCATGATTGATCATACAGCTTTATGATCTATCATAATTCATATGTATATGTCCCATAAATTGATTAATAACTGTACAACTGCTACAGAATTGGTGGAGAATGCGGGCACGTTTTAAACTTGGTTTTGGTGTATGAATACTCTAGAATAAATTTGTATGATTTAATGTGTACATGCGCGCTTTATTCAGTGAGACAAGACGCACGCATCCTCCTCACTTTGAAGATACGTTAACAAGCTGCTTTGTGTCTGAAGACACTGCAGTGAACTGTTGACCATGAAATAACTGCAGTTCATTAATATTCAGACTCGTATGCAAGAGGGCGACAGTCTTTTGCAATACAGTTTTAATATTAATTTCCGCTTGAATAAACTAATTGAATCGTATTCAGCACGTATAGAGAGTTGTAGCGAGATTTCTACTCCTCTCAAAGGCCTTATTTACCGCTATTTAAATCTGAATTACTTGTGTCGTCCAATAATTCACAATAGTGTGTTTGCTCCTGGGTGACGTCACTGGCCTAGCTACCCAAAACACGTGACCCTTACAGATCTAATCGGAAAACAGTTTATCTGATTTATCGATTGGTGTGTAATAATTTGGAGCAGTTCACGTCCTGATCCCACGTGACCCGTAACAGCAGGGAAAAGAATCCCGCAGTTACATATTCGCGTACACTAGAGTTTGCACCAAGAGGGACTGATTCCCAAAATCGTATACTCGTGATAAGGAGTGTATATTAGTTTCCAGAAACTGGCACCAGAGGATCCGCCGAGGTTCTATAGTTTAACCGTGATTGTGCAGTTAAATCAGCCGTAAAGGGCCAGAGCCCTAAAGGCGCGTTCATTTTTTATAGCACGAATTAAAGGAGGTGGATGCAGTAACTCTGACCAGACGCCAGAGGGCAGTCTGTTCAGGTGTAGCACCCCTCCCTACCTATTGGTTGTGTGGACTCATTGACGCCACCGCGTGGACGTTCTGAGTTAAAGCTGCTCTCCATATTTTGAACTGAATTATCTCCAAATGATCTTTTGCTGCTCTATACTGCGGGGAGTTGTAAAAGTAATTTGCTTTTGGTGGTTATGCTTTCAAATCGTTTTTGGAATGTGGGTTACTGATTTAAATTTAATTTAAACACGTTAAAAAAATTTAATTTAAATTAAGTTTCCCTTCCAACAAGAGAATTCACCTTCTGAGAGTGCTCCCCCTGGTGGACACTACCAGATAAGTCAATTCCCTTTTCCTTATTTCTTATCTATGTGGTCACAGATTTACTCTATTCGATTTTTTTCCTTTATTTTGTTTTACTCTATTTGGTTTAACTTATTCCCTTTTTAATTCATAATTCATTTTCTTTGTTTAATCTCAAGGAAGCATTAGAGCAAGGGGGTTTAGAGTCCAAAGGCATCGGGTTAGAGAGAGGATCCGTCTTATGGACCCAGCAGGAACTTTAATTCGCAGAAGACGGCTCATTAGAAGAAGAGTGTACAATGTGAGAGGATCAAATCATTTATGGTATGTAAGCTCGACAATGCAATTTTGGGACACTAACAAATCAGTAACAAGAATATATATATTTTTAAATTGTTTATATTGCGGTGTGTACCAGTATTTTTCTCAATTTCATTTATAAACAACATAATTTGTCAGGCAACTTTTATTATTGACAACCAATAAATAATTGGTTGTTAATAATAAAAGTTGCCTGACAAATAATGTTGTTTACATTTATGTAAGTATTAAGTTATAGGAGGTGAAATAATTAACACATCATTACTATGCCAACAACATGTGAATAAAATTTTAACAGAAAAAGTTACTGAGTCTCAATATTTTAGGCAGCCAAGAGCTTGGTTATAAAATCATGTTTTTTATTCAGTGTAAAAAGAGGTAACCTGCAATTATTACCTTAAAGAGCTAACTGTACATGGTAGTTATGCTTCAATTTCTTCAATTGTCAAATTAAACCTCTTATTTCTTTTAAAGGCATATTGACTCTAACCACAAACTGATTGCATGGAGATTTGTTCTTCATGGCTGCATCGATGGATTCAGCAGAACCGTCATTTATTTGAGATGTGCCACAAGACGACTACGATATTGAAAGTCATTGAAGTTTCTGCTTTGTACAGCTCTTTCCGTAGCCTCTATACCAGTGGTTCCCAACCTTTTTAGGGGACTGTACCCCCAAAACACTTTATCCTTCCTGAAGTACCCCCACAAGCGCATGTGATCGGTGTGATTTTTAGATTTGGTGTAAATTTTAGGTTTGCACAGTGTAACATCTAATTTACCTGTAAATAATTATATTTTTACTTCCTATAATAACTCATACTTGTCTTCGTTCAATATTTGTATGACTTTTATTTTCACATCTTCACATGTCCAGACCAATTATACAAAAACAAAGATCACATTTTATATACATAGTAGCTGTCACAGACACGTCAGGCTCCACCTTGCACCAATCCCAGCACACTCAATCACCGGAGTACTGATCACCGCCACCTGCACCTCATTAACTCATTCATCAGCACCACTATAAAGAGCACTCAGACACAGCACTCCATGTCCGGTCTCGTTAAGCTATACTCACATGTATACTTACCTCAAGGACTCCTCTCTCGCTACCTACCTGTCTCCTGTGACTCCCGATCTCCCCGTGTGTTCCTCGTCTGTGTGTGAGTGCTCCATCGTCTCCAAAGATCTCCAGCTCCATCCCGTTTCCACGACTCTCTCATCTGCAAACACCAAAAGGACAGTAACTATCACCAGCCTTCACCTTTCACTCATCTGACTCATCCTGCTTGCATTATCTGCTCACTGGTTTCAATAAAGACTGTTTACCCGTTTACATCTGTGTTCGACCCCTCTGTATCATAACAGTAGCAGCCTACTCTAAATATGTTTAGACCTGTGTACACTCTCAGAAATAAAGGTACAGAAAAGACAAAAAAAAGGTACAAATGCTCGTCGCTGGGGCAGTACCCCCAAGGGGAACAAACTTGTACCATATTAATGGGTACAAAGAAGTACCCCTACAGTTTGTGCCTTTTAGGTACAAATATGTACCTTTGANGTACCCTCACTGTACCTTTATTTCTGAGAGTGTATGACACAAAAGGACTCACCAATTAATGAGAAACTTGACCCTGTCTCTCACTCATAAGCTTGGTCAGTCTTGGGGGCAGTGTGGCAACAGCAGCTATCAGGCTTTTCTCCAAGTTGAGTCTGTTCCTGTGCTTGGACCTGATTACGGCCATGGATGAAAATGTCACTTCACATAAATATGTAGATCCAAATGGCAGGAGTTCATTCAGTGCATGTTTCCCCAAATCAGGATATTCCTTCTCCACATCACACCAGAACTGTGACAGGTTTGTTTCTGAGTACCACATCTTCAGTCCACGGTCTGAGGACACATCCAGCAGATTTTCCTGTAGTCTGGTTGCAATGTTGTTATCCGTACTTTCAGTCATGAAAGGATTACGGACCCAGTCAAGTTTGGCAGACTTGCTTTCAATATCAGGGAAGTAGTGGTTGAACTCACTGTTGAGTCTGGATAAATGTGTGCTTACTAGTTGCACTATAGGAGCTCTGTCAACATCACCTGCAGAAAGGTAGCTGTTGAGCTGCTGGAAACAACTTGTGTCCCCATCTTCACATTTACTCTCCCACAGTTTGATCTTCTTCATGAATCCACACACTTTATCATACATGTTTAGGATGTGTGTGTCTTTACCCTGCAAAGTTAAATTCAGGTTGTTCAGTTTGCTAAAAAAATCAGCGAGATATGCAAGGCGGGCAACCCAGTCTGTGTTCTCCAACATAACAACAAGGGGATGTGAGTGTTCTGCCAGAAAAGCGCTTCGTTGAGCAGCTCCAAAAGCCTCTGTAGTGCTTTCCCTTTCGATAACCAACGTACGTCGGTGTGAAGAAGTAGCTGTTGGTGCTCAGCGCCACTTTCATGACAGAGCCTTTCAAACAGTCTGTGATTCAGAGGCCGCGATTCAACAAAGTTTATCACTTTCACTGCGTCATTCAAAACTTCATGTAACTCGGGACTCATTCTCTTACTGGCCAGTGCCTCTCTGTGGATGATGCAGTGATTCCACTGAACGTCGGGTTTACTTTCTTAATCTGCGCTATTAATCCTTTCACCCTCCCAGTCACTGATGCAGCACCATCCGTGCACCATCCTAGAATACAGGACTTCCAATCCAGATTGTGCTCTGAGAAAAAGGTGTCGATAACGTGAAACACATCTTTACCGGTAGTGCTCCCCGTTAGCTTCTTGCAGAATAGAATGTGCTCGTTAATTTCAGAAATGTCTCTGTATCGCACAAACGCAATAAGCTGGGCTTCCCCGCTAACATCTGTTGATTCGTCCAACTGCAGCGCGAATGAACCAGACAGTTTTAACTTTTCCACTACTTGATCGACAATATCAACGGCCATGTCATCAATCCTCCGGCACACTGTGTTATTGGACAATGGTACCGTTTTCAGTGGATCAGCTGCTTTCTTATCAATCATTGTTTCTGCAAGAATTACAGCAGCAGGCAAAATTAGCTCCTCAGCAACAGTAAATGGCTTTTTGGATTTAGCCACAAGTAGCGACACAGCATATGAAGCCTCCAATGCTTTGGTTGACACTGCAGTCGCTTTTTAAAATTTTTCTTGACTTCCCTTAAATTCCGATAGTTTTCTTTGAAAAAACTCTGCTGTCTTACCGACACAGGAAAGATGCTTGGTATTTAGGTGTCGTTGTAAATGGGCTGGTTTCATGCTATTATTAGAGAGCACATCCCCGCAGAGGAAACACAGCGGCTGAGGCGGTTCAGTAGATGTGGACGTAAAACCGAAAACGACATACTGTTCATGAAATTGACGGTACTTTGACTTATCAGCTTTCTTTCTTTTTTCCATTGGTTCACTTGAGCTGCCGCTAGCACTGCTGCTGTCTGGAGCGGCGCGTTTTTTTAGCCATTGATCCATAGCTAGCTAGTGTTTCTGTTTTACTCAAAGCTAGACTCTCTGCCTGTTGCTATGGTTACACTACCGCCCGGCAGCGCGCGCGCGGCCACGGACAAGCGAGCTGAGAATCAGTTGGGGGGGGGAAGGACAGGGTGACTTAACTGAATGGTTTCCATATTATAACATGATTATTATAATGTTTTGAGAATCATCCCACGTACCCCCTGGGGACTGCTCACGTACCCCTAGGGGTACACGAACCCCTAGGGGGGGAAACACTGCTCTATACATATGTGCAGTTCTTCAAAGTATCGACGCACAACACTACTGTTTACTTGTAACACTATTAAAGTAACAAAATAAATTTAAGAGTTTCATCCTGATTTCCATTGTCTTCCGAAACTTCAGCAGAGAACCAATGTTTGTAAGGAATGAGGGGTTTCTTTATAGTACATTTGAGAGTATGTATGGTCTGCGCTGCGCTGTTTAAACTGGACCGCTCCGCGCTGCCCATTGGGAGGCGCTAGAAAACACGTCCGCGCTGTAACACCCCGCTGCCTCATACCACTTTTGGTGTGTTTGGCTTCCCATATTTTTTACGATACACTTGAGGGGAAAGCCTCGGTGCTTCACAAAGCTTCATTTCGCCATCACTAATAGAACCCAAGAGGCGACACTTTGATACTTTTTGGGTAACAGTAACAGTCACTAGATGGCGCGGCCGCCATAATGGGCTGAAAATACTAACTGGACCATAGAATCCTTCACATCTTATGCACCCAAAATCGGCGAATTTCAGCGCAGTAGAACAGTTTTTTAAATTAAGTCACCAGTAAATTGTATGGCTCCCACAGTAAATGTTGTATTGTCTTATATATGTTTTATTTTACCAGTTGTGGAATCCAACCATTCAACCATCTGAGGTAACGTATTTAGCCTACTTTATTGAGTATTTCCATGTTATTAACTTTAACTTTACACATTTATTAATAGTAAATTAATAATTAATAAATTTAAGATCATCATGTTTGCAACGAACAATATATTTTAGACCTAGTGGAGTATTAGTAATAATATCTAGGTCTGAATTGAAATAGGCTATTTTGTACGTTTTAATGGATCGCATAATTCACACTTTTGGACACTTTGCTTCAATGGACATTAGACAACACTGCAAAATCAAGCTGTTATATTCATATATTTATTGTCCAACATCCCCAATTTTTCTTATGCATGTCCTTAATTTAATTTCATATGTTGGTAATAATTCAGTGTTTATAAGCCTTTTAAAGAATTTTAACCCAAACTGACTGGGTTTCTAGAGAGCAAAGGTTTTGTGAAAAAAGTGGAAGACTTAAAGGGTTAGTTCACCCAAAAATGAAAATTCTGTCATTTATTGCTCACGCTCATGCTGTTCCACACCCGTAAGACCTTCATTAATCTTCGGAACGCAAATTGAGATATTTTTGTTGAAATCCGATGGCTTCGTGAGGCCTGCATAGGGAGCAATGACATTTCCTCTCTCAAGATCCATAAAGGTACTAAAAACTATGGCGGCATTATAATGCCAATAATAACCGAGCGCACAACTGATGCTTGCGTGCGCAGTAAATCACTTCCGCGAGAGGATAACAGATCTGCACGTGAGGAAACGGGAGCCCGCGAGCTCATTTTTATCGCAAGCCAAAAGGGTCAGAATTACGCTATAGAATATACGCGTTTACAATCTTACGCCGTCACGGCATTTTAAACCGTATTTGCGCCGCAAAATACGCCGTTGTGATTACAAACGCCGTATAAACCGCGCGAAAATCCGTCAATGACGCCGTATTTAACTGTGTTTTAGTGTGCATGAAAAGCACTGCATTTTACGCCGTCCATCTTGACATATGACGCCGTAAAAAACGCTGTTTTGGCTGCACAGAGCGCGCGTCTTTTACGGCGTTTTGCTTACAGTATAATGAGTCACGCCCATGATTACCACAGCCAGTAGGTTTGAATGGTTTTCACCCAATCAGTGGTAACTGAGTCAGACCAGACCAATTCAGCACCGATCCTTTTAGCCAAAGGAGTCCCTATGAATTTATAGCATATATTTATGTACAATAACCTATAACTATTTTCATCTGTACTAACATTAAACATATTAAAGACTGCACCTCTTTATCATACTTTATGTATTGCTAAGATTTCATATCAGCAATACCTACCCCATTCTATGTGTTTAGCTTATAACCCAGATACTTTTCACGCTAGTAAAAAAACGGAACACTAGCAAATAATATTTCCAAAACTACGGACTGTCCCTATAACAGAAGCAAGATAGTGTTTAAAAGTTGTGCAACATATATGTGGTAGTTGATAGCCTGTTAAAATGCCCGACTCCCAAACCACTTCTTTTTTTTTTTTTTTTTT
>RJVU01029889.1:96403-108716 GCA_003731715.1 Anabarilius grahami
TTAAATTCATTTGAAATGTGCAATCCAAAATAATAACGTTATTAAAAAAAAAAAAGAAATAACTTTATATATTTCCATTAAGAAAACTTTCCTGGCTAACCAAAAACAAAATTTAAAAAACGTTTTGGGGACCAAAAACTAACATTCTGGGAACCATAAATTAACGTGCAGGGAACCTTCTGGCAACCCAAATTTGTTAGCTGGAGAGACGGTGTCATCCGTCACTTGGTCAGTCGCTGGGTGAAGAGGATGACCTCTTCCAGGTTTAATGAACTTATTAAGCAAGGAGATGTGCAGCAATATCTCCTGCAGCACATAGCCTTCTGCAATGAGGAGGATTGTTTTGGAGGGCCGGCAAGTCTTCTTTGCAATCAAAACCTGTACGATTATTCTTGGACAAGCCCGATCACACGAAAATGCGTATCAATAGTACGAGTTTGTAATCTCGTAGAATATATACGCCAAAATGAGTTTTGGCGTGCTTATGGTACGCAGTTTTTCGCGTGCATATGATACACACTTTATGGCGTATTATACTTATGAACCCCCCACCCCCCATCCTACCCAAGAGCGTATCATATACACGCCATAAAGTGCGTATCATATGCACGCGAAAAATCTGCGTACCATAAGCACGCCAAAACTAATTTTGGCGTATATATTCTACGAGATTCCAAACTCGTACTATTGATATGCATTCTCATGTGATCCTGTTGGATCGCGCCAGCGCTTCCATGTAGGCTTATTATGTCTGCTAAATTTTTCTTTTTATTTATATTGGATGATGAAACATGGATTAAAATTAAAATACAATTTATACAAAACGAAATTTGTTTTAAAGAAAGGCTTTCTGCTAAACAAAACTCAATGAAATGATCAAAATGTCTGACCCATGTCTCCCGACATATTGCGCATCTTACATCCTATCTTACTAATGCTGTTTTCTTTCCATAATCATTTAAATAATATTTAAACAAATGCTACATGTGTTTTCTTTTAACTTAAATTCATGTTTTATTCATATTACATTGTATTCATTAAAAAAACATTAGCCTACATTTCGCCATATCCAATATATTTTTGTAGCATGAACTCTAAAATATTTTTGCACTTTCAGTTTAGGGTAGGCTAAAACAAATGACTTGGAAAAAAAGGCCACCGTTTGTGGAAGAAATTCGGTCTAAACAAATCGTTAACCGAATTTTGAAGGATAGTGCAAAATAATTTCCATAATTTTAAAAGATAAAACATACGTTCTCTGATCTTATATGACTCAAACAAGACAATTGAGTGATTCTCTGAGATGGGTGCCTTTTGGGTCATACCTTTTTTTTAATATATACCTTAAATAGTTATATTTCTGATCATTTCATGTGATAGTGGTTTAGTACAACCTTTAAGAAAAAACATTTTCCCACCTCAGGCATGAAATTCTAATTGATATTGAGTGTTTTTTCTTACTGAAAGTTGTTTTGGAGTTCAACCCCCGTCACAGACCACTTGGACCCTGTTTAAATATAATTTAAAAAGATTTTCAAGTAAATTCTTGTAGAAGCTTTTCAATGAGATGTCCCTTGTTTGATATTTATTGCATGTAGAATTTTATTTTTAAATACTCACCATTTGAATACCAAATCAGGTCATGAAAACTGTATCTAACATTGGTCTTCATATCTTATCACAAAATATGCATTAACATTAGGATTTAATCAGGCTTTCATATTTTTTCAGACTGTCCTATAAGTTCTGCACACAGCAAAACAAACATTGACCTAATTTGTCTTATCACGAAAATATTAATAANGTTGTTTTGGAGTTCAACCCCGTCACAGACCACTTGGACCCTGTTTAAATATAATTTAAAAAGATTTTCAAGTAAATTCTTGTAGAAGCTTTTCAATGAGATGTCCCTTGTTTGATATTTATTGCATGTAGAATTTTATTTTTAAATACTCACCATTTGAATACCAAATCAGGTCATGAAAACTGTATCTAACATTGGTCTTCATATCTTATCACAAAATATGCATTAACATTAGGATTTAATCAGGCTTTCATATTTTTTCAGACTGTCCTATAAGTTCTGCACACAGCAAAACAAACATTGACCTAATTTGTCTTATCACGAAAATATTAATAAAAACTATCAAATAACAGGGTTGAACTCAGCATAACAGGGTTGAAAATGATAACAGGGTTGATGTGATGATCATTATTTCAATATAGTATGGATTTCTTACCTGTAAAATTAATGATATCACATTCAATAACATTTTATTTTATTAAAGTTGGCAAAAACAAACAAACATTTTAGTAAGTATTTAACATTAAATCAAAAGCATTAAGCATTAATTAATCACAAACATCAATCGATCTTTCCATTTGGTCCAAAAAATCCCTTATAAAAACAACAGACTATGGAAAACTACCTTGCTGGGATCTCATTTTGATAACTTGTTTTTAGTGCTTAACATTGAACTTTGAAAACAGGACTGTAACATGTCCATTAATTCATTCTTTATTCAGAAAGCCTGGCCCAAATATCTTTTTGAATTTCCATGTGCCGTGTTGTCACTGGCTTAGGAGGTGGGATGAGCTCAAGCACATCATCAAAATCATACCAAAGCACATCCTCACGAGCAGGCCAAAAGAACCTGTTTGGCCCGACACGGTGCATGCATTTTACTTGCACATGCGTTTCATCCATCGCAAGTATTATTCCTGGGAACAAATCTTTATCATATGTGAGCACACACCACTGCCCTAGCACCTCTGGGTCTTCCCAATGGATTTGTGTCTGCCTCTGTGACACAGCATCTGGCACCTTCTTAACAAAGCTGAAATGATTTGTGTTCCAACACTCGCATTGTAACTGCTTCTGGGTCGAGCACATACAGCTGACATCACGAGATAGTATCTCTCCTGGAGCAAGAGTTACCACCTGATGTATCCGCATGGTTGCTGGGACTGCTGGTAGGTTTGATGGCATCCTCTCAAGTGCCTGCTCAACAGTATCACCATTGACAAAGAACAACTTGATCGATGTGTTGGTCTCCAAAAGGACCTCGAAGAGCTCATGTGCATCTTGTATGTCCCGGCCATGTCTTATTAGCATGTCAGCAGTCCTCTTCAAGGCAGCTCCAACACCATCTGGTGCTCCTTTGCCATGGCTGGCCTCAAAAAAATTCCATGTCCCTGCCTTAATGCCTCTTTTCTCCAGCTCAGTGCTAAAAAGGAAAAAATTGCCCTTCTGCTTATACTGGGTACAAGGCCCTTCACTAAAAAAGTGTATCACAGAAACCTCTGGGTGTGTTGCCTGCACATAATCCAATACAGGGTTCAGATGCTCCCAAATAGCTGCTGGGCTTTTGTGCTTTGATGGAGATATTGTGCTGAAGCAGGTCGGTTCTTGGCTACCGCCTACACAAAGAGTCCCTGTGTGTAGTGTCGCCTGTTGATGAGATGATCCAAAGTGCACTGCTTGGATTTCAGAACTGTACTTGCAGGTGAAGTTCACCGAAAAATCTATGTGAATTAGACATTCATCAGTGGCCATGCTCTTTCTCAGCTCACGGTAGTAGGCATACTGTTGCCTAATATTGAATGAATGCTTCTTGAACTTGCTCAGGTGTGTGTGGAACTGCTCAGCAAGTTGCTCCTGGGTTCCCTCAACAATTTGTTTAACATATCTTTACTTTTGGCCCCTCCTGATCATCCATTTTTGCCTTCTCTTCTGTCCCCCACTGAGTATAGGACACTTTTTTTACACTGTCGTACATACTGGAGAGGGGAACTGTTTTATCTTTACAGTTCTCACACTCCCCATACATACAATCCTTGCGAGTATTATCACAGGACACAGTTTTAGTAAGTCTCTCAAGATCTGAGGTCTCGATCAACTTCAGCTGATTAAGCTTTTCTGCTAGAAAGCTTAAATTTTCATGCAGTTTGCACTGGCATGTCTCACGATCAGACAAAGAGGGGTGCACAACCCAAAAGGGACGTAGGCGGCAAAATGAAGAGTATGAGATCCTCACATTATTCTCTGCTAGAAATTTTCTGTGGAGGCTTCTCATTGTGTCTACAAGAAACCTTTTTTGCATCTTTACTTTGTTTCTAGTAATGGTTTGTTTTCTTCCTGTAGTTATCCTGCTGACATCATCTCTGTTAAAGAAGCTCTTTATGTTCTTCTGAATAGATGTATCTGCAAACCTGTTGACAGTCTTTCTGGTAAAACTGGTCAGGCTTTTGCTCTTCAAAAGGTTTCTGCGTTTCTTTGAAAACCCCAACGCCTGTTCTGACCATCTCTGCAGCCTATACTTTTTGACAATCTTTCCCACAGTAACCTTGGCTAAGATTTGCTTATCTCTTTCATTTCTGGCATTCTGGTATTTTCTCTTGATGTCAGAAATGAGTGCTTCATGAAGTAGTAATGTTTTTCTAATTCTACTGTTCACAGGACAGTTCTTCACCAGTTCACGGACTTTGGATCTTGAAGATTCATTTTGTTTTACTGATCGCTGGAGCCTCTTTTTGTACTTTTCTTTAAGTTTCCTCTCCTTTGTGAGTGCATGTTGGAGTTGTGCTATCTCTTTGTGCAGTTTGTAACTTGCTCTTCGGGATTGTTTCTTTCCCTCCAAATGTTGCCTGAAACAATTTATTATTATTATTTATTATAAATAAATAAATAAATAAATTTATTATTATTATTATTATTATTATTAAATTAAAATTAAAATAAATAATTACCAAACTGCAGCCAACATTTAAAATCTCACATGGACAAACCCCTATATACACTTACAGATACAGTATACACTTACTCTCTCTAACACACACTAACTTACACTCAACTTCATCTAATCTAAATTAACTCCTTACAACTGACCTCGAGGACCCAGATCTAGGTTGCTCTGCATTTTGATTATCAGGACTTTGTGGAGGGGTGTCGCTATTCCTCAAAGCTTCCCTGTTCTTCTGTCTTTTTATAGCATCCCTCCACATCTTTCGCTTATGTCGTTTAGCTCTGTCACCCAGATTGCTTATTTTTTTATTTTTCCCTGCCTCCGTGTCCCTTTTCCACCTTTCACGCTCACTCCTGAGGTAATTTTCCCTCCTCTCTGGGTCTGCATCCCTTCTTGCTCTGTACTGGCTTTGCCTCTCTGCTGCTGTTTTTGCCATTGGGATGTCTGAAAATATTGAACATAAAATATCATAATCGATTATTTCTGACAGTTCACATCACAATACAACAAGTCTACAATTGAGTAATCTACTAAGAAGTGTCAAACATTCAACCCTGTCACAACGATTCAACCCTGTTATAATAAAAAATGTGACGGGGTTGAATGTGACGGGGTTTAAGTTTTTGGCTACCAGTAGCTCTAACTCCATACTTAGCTAAGACAGTAGCACCACATGGCATTTAGGACATCATAACATTTTAATGTTTTGCAAAACTATTATTTAATTCATCTTAAACCGTTGTTTACTATCATTTAGTCATACAACAGAGTTGAAATGTTGAGACTGACAATCTAAATCTGACAGTGAAAAACATGAAATATAGGTAAGAAAAGATACTGACACTTGCCTTTCTTTGCAGCATGTTCTTCAAGAGTTCTTCAAAACTATAAAACTATATGTGTGATGTCACTTCCTGGATGTGATGCCACAGGGATTGATCCATTATTTTTATAGGGGGGTAAATAGTATGGCGTGACAGGGTTGAAAACAAACTGGAGGACGTGTATTAATATTGCAATTTCATATATAATTAATGCATTTTTATATATATATTTATATTTTAGTTAAAGTAGACCAACATATGATTATATTAGCAGCAACATTTTGGTATTAATTGCACTTTTTGTTTGATATTCAATGAAAATGTAATGATGGTTAGTGAGGACATGCAAACATGCTTGTTGTCTACTACTTAGGCAACCCATTATCTTTAAATTAAAATTTTAAAAAAGCAATTGTGTTGCATTATAATGCAAAGGCACCTGGTTCTATTAATTGACAGCGTTAAAATGCATTTTGTGATTTCCTACAATTGAAAATCTTTGAAGTAAGTTTGGGGGACTTGAAGGGCACCCAATTCAGAGAATCACCCAATTAATGATGTGCACCTGAACGGAATGAAACAAAAATGAGGAGCGGGAGAACTAAAGGAACACGTGACAAACTGTAAACAAACTGAAAGTTCATGGTGACTAAATTCATAATATTATAGGCCTATGGGTTTCAACGTGTCTGAAGCTCCAAACTATAGACTAATTTTGCTGCTTGTTTACACCTGTGTCCGCTTTTTTTAATCTGCTTGCTTGACTGCCCCATTAACATTAATAGTTTGGGATGCTTCCCTCATTTGCTCTCTTAGTCAAAAATATAAAATTAGGCTATAAACATGGCTATTTCACCTATTTGGATAATTGTTTAAAACTCTTCCATTTTGTGTCGCGGACACTTACTCTCTCAAAGCCTCGAATTCAACATCATGAATTCAGAACTTTGTCTGAATTTCATGTCGGGTGATTAGCCTATTAATTTATACATTGATCAACGTCATTCTGATGGTGNGTGCTTCTAATATGTAAAGCTGCTTTGAAACAATTACCAATTGTAAAAAGCGCTATATAAATAAATTTGACTTGACTTGACTTGTGAGCCCCGCCGTGCAAATTTTTAGTTTCCTGTTGTGGCAGTGGAACACTCAAGCTTACTTTAATATTCTAATCGAATCACAAAAAACTATAAAGTCTCATACATTACATATTTTACAATATAAATTAAGTAGGAACAGTACTTGATTACTTCTGACAAGACTGTGCATCAAAAAAAAGCTAAATGTATGAAATTATGTACCCTATCATCATGCCTTGAATCAGAATTATAATGTACATTTTCTAATTAAATAAAAATATTATATATATATATATATATATAAAACTTGGTTAGCCTTAATATTATTTATTTATTTATTTTTGGGCTAAAACTTTTCTTTAAAAAAACATAAATAAAAACAATAATTCTGTACATTCCCATAATACATTAACTTTTTCATATATATAAGTTTTTTTATATATACATTTCAACTTAAATTACTTTTTCAGCAATCATTTGCCAAATATCTTCTTTGAAAACAGACCTTGGATCTGTATTCCAAAGCATTCATGAATTACAACCATTTAGTTCGCATATGTCGTCTACACTAGGCNACTAGGCCTAACTGCTCGCAAAAAAAAAAAAAAAATAATATTTATTAATCTTTATTAAAAGATTATTTATTTCTTTAACATCGCATATAGGCCTACACGCTTTCAAACCAGACATGATAAGAGCTGACCACACCAGCATTTTAACAGGATATCAACTACATGATTTGCACAACTTTTAGACAGTATCTCGCTGTTATAGGGACGATTTCTCGTTTTGGAAATATTACTTAAAGCTAGTGTTCAGTTTTTTTACTAGCGTGAAAAGTATCTGGGTTATAAGCTAAACACATAGAATGGGGTAGGTATTGCTGACATGAAATCTTAGCAATACATAAAGTATGATAAAGAGGTGCGGTCTTTAATATGTTTAATGTTAGTACAGATGAAAATAGTTATAGGTTATTGTACATAAATATATGCTATAAATTCATAGGGACTCCTTTGGCTAAAAGGATCAGTGCTGAATTGGTCTGGTCTGGCTCAGTTACCACTGATTGGGTGAAAACCATTCAAACCTACTGGCTGTGGAAATCATGGGCGTGACTCATTATACTGTAAGCAAAACGCCGTAAAAGACGCGCGCTCTGTGCAGCCAAAACGGCGTTTTTTACGGCGTCATATGTCAAGATGGACACTGCGGTCAAGCCAGCCGCGGTTTGAAAATACACGGTCAAGCCAGCCGCCCAAAAAAAAAAGTGTGCGCGCCTATTACTAAAAATACGGTAATTTCAGGAACAGCAGAGAGAGAACGCGCTTTCAGAGCGCTTGAGTTGTCCATATCTATCTATCTATCTATCTATCTATCTATCTATCTATCTATCTATCTATCTATCTATCTATCTATCGTTTTTCTGTCTAATATATAATACATCTCTTTCTTTCTTTCTTTCTTTCTTTCTCTCTAATAGATCTACCTTTTTCTTTCGATTAGCCTATATACCCATCTCTTTCCTTTTTCTTTCTAATGTTTCTTTCTTTCTCTTAATATATCTTTCTTTTTTCTAATATATCTTTCTTTTTTCTTTCTAATATTTCTTTCTATCTCTGTTATTATTTGCCTATAATTGTTAGAGATTATATAAGATGTATATATATATATTTGTGTTACTGTCTTACTGCATAAGGATTACTGTCTGATTAGGCCTATAAAGACCTCATTTCAAATAAGTAGAAAATAACAATGGTCTGTTTCTATAGGGGACATCCCATACAGTATGCATACCTCATAAATATCCCTTTTACTGCAGCATTTTGGAGATATGCCACATTATTCGACTTCACAGGTCTATAAACACCTCATTTCAAATAAGTAGAAAAAAGAATGGTCTGTTTCAATAGGGGATGTCCCATAAACTATGCATACCTCATATGAGTACATTTTACTGCAGAATTTTGGAGATATGCCACATTATTTGACTTTGGAGGCCTATAAAGACCTAATTTCAAATAAGTAGAAAAAAACAACAGTGTGTTTCTATAGGGGACATCCCATACAGTATGCATACTTCATATCAATCCTTTTTACTGCAGCATTATGGAGATATGCCACATTATTCGACTTCAAAGGCCTATAAACACCTCATTTCAAATAAGTAGAAAAAACGAATGGTCTGTTTCTATAGGGGACATCCCATAGAGTATTCATACCTCATATCTATCCTTTATACTGCAGTATTATGGAGATATGCCACATTATTTGAAATTGGAGGCTTATAAACACCTCATTTCAAATAAGTAGAAAAAAACAATGAGCTGTTTCTATAGGGGACGTCCCATAGAGTATGCATAGCACATATGAGAACATTTTACTGCAGCATTTTGAAGATATACCATATTATTTGAATTCAGAGGATTATAAACAGCTCATTTCAAATAAGTAGAAAAAAACTAATGGTCTGTTTCTATAGGGGACATCCTATACAGTATGCATACCTCATATGAGTACATTTTACTGCAGCATTTTGGAGATATACCACATTATTTGACTTTGGAGGCCTATAAACACCTCATTTCAAATAAGTAGAAAAAAACAATGAACTGTTTCTATAGGGGACGTCCCATAGAGTATGCATAGCTCATATGAGAACATTTTACTGCAGCATTTTGAAGATATACCATATTATTTGACATTGGAGACCTATAAAGACCTCATTTCAAATAAGTAGAAAAAACGAATGGTCTGTTCTATAGGGGACGTCCCATAGAGTATGCATACCTCATATGAGTACATTTTACTGCAGCATTTTGAAGATATGACACATTATTTGACTTCAAAGGCCTATAAACACTTCATTTCAAATAAGTAGATAAAAATAATGGTCTGTTTCTATAGGGGACATCCCATAGAGTATGCATACCTCATATGAGTACATTTTACTGCAGCCTTTTGGAGATATGCCACATTATTTGATGTTGGAGGCCTATAAAGACTTCATTTCAAATAAGTAGAAAAATCTAATGGTCTGTTTCTATAGGAGACATCCTATACAGTATGCATACCTCATATGAGTACATTTTACTGCAGAATTTTGCCACATTATTTGACTTTGGAGGCCTATAAAGACCTAATTTCAAATAAGTAGAAAAAAACAACAGTCTGTTTCTATAGGGGATGTTCCATACAGTATGCATACTTCATATCAATCCTTTTTACTGCAGCATTATGGAGATATGCCACATTATTAGGCTTCAAAGGCCTATAAACACCTCATTTCAAATAAGTAGAAAAAAATAATGGTCTGCTTCTATAGGGGACATCCCATAGAGTATGCATACCTCATATGAGTACATTTTACTGCAGCCTTTTGGAGGATATGCCACATTATTTGACTTTGGAGGTCTATAAAGACTTAATTTCAAATAAGTAGAAAAATCTAATGGTCTGTTACTATAGGAGACATCCTATACAGTATGCATACATCATATGAGTACATTTTACTGCAGCATTTTGGAGATATGTCACATTATTTGACTTTGGAGGCCTATAAAGACTTCATTTCATATAAGTAGAAAAAATGAATGGTCAGTTTCCATAGGAGACATCCTATACAGTATGCATACCTCACATGAGTACATTTTACTGCAGCATTTTGAAGATATACCATATTATTTGAATTCAGAGGTTTATAAACAGCTCATTTCAAATAAGTAGAAAAAACTAATGGTCTATTTCTATAGGGGACATCCTATACAGTATGCATACCTCATATGAGTACATTTTACTGCAGCATTTTGGAGATATACCACATTATTTGACTTTGGAGGCCTATAAACACCTCATTTCAAATAAGTAGAAAAAAACAATGAACTGTTTCTTTAGGGGACGTCCCATAGAGTATGCATACCTCATATGAGTACATTTTACTGCAGCATTTTGGAGATATGCCACATTATTCAACTTCAAAGGCCTATAAACACCTCATTTCAAATAAGTAGAAAAAACTAATGGTCTGCTTCTATAGGGGACATCCCATAGAGTATGCATACCTCATATGAGTACATTTTACTGCAGCCTTTTGGAGATATGCCACATTATTTGACTTTGGAGGCCTATAAAAACTTAATTTCAAATAAGTAGAAAAATCTAATGGTCTGTTACTATTGGAGACATCCTATACAGTATGCATACCTCATATGAGTACATTTTACTGCAGCATTTTGGAGATATGCCACATTATTTGACTTTGGAGGTCTATAAAGACTTAATTTCAAATAAGTAGAAAAATCTAATGGTCTGTTACTATAGGAGACATCCTATACAGTATGCATACCTCATATGAGTACATTTTACTGCAGCATTTTGGAGATATGCCACATTATTCGACTTCAAAGGCCTATAAACACCTCATTTCAAATAAGTAGAAAAAACTAATGGTCTGCTTTTATAGGGGACATCCCATAGAGTATGCATACCTCATATGAGTACATTTTACTGCAGCCTTTTGGAGATATGCCACATTATTTGACTTTGGAGGCCTATAAAGACTTAATTTCAAATAAGTAGAAAAATCGAATGGTCTGTTACTATAGGAGACATCCTATACAGTATGCATACATCATATGAGTACATTTTACTGCAGCATTTTGGAGATATGTCACATTATTTGACTATGGAGGCCTATACAGACTTCATTTCAAATAAGTAGAAAAAACGAATGGTCAGTTTCCATAGGAGACATCCTATACAGTATGCATACCTCACATGAGTACATTTTACTGCAGCATTTTGAAGATATACCATATTATTTGAATTCAGAGGTTTGTAAACAGCTCATTTCAAATAAGTAGAAAAAACTAATGGTCTGTTTCTATAGGGGACATCCTATACAGTATGCATACCTCATATGAGTACATTTTACTGCAGCATTTTGGAGATATACCACATTATTTGACATTGGAGGCCTATAAAGACCTCATTTCAAATAAGTAGAAAAAACGAATGGTCTGTTCTATAGGGGACGTCCCATAGAGTATGCATACCTCATATGAGTACATTTTACTGCAGCCTTTTGAAGATATGCCACATTATTTGACTTTGGAGGCCTATAAAGACTTCATTTCAAAAAAGTAGAAAAAACTAATGGTCAGTTTCTATTGGAGACATCCTATACAGTATGCATACCTCATATAAGTACATTTTACTGCAGCATTTTGGAGATATACCACATTATTTGACTTCAGAGGCCTATAAACACTTCATTTTAAATAAGTAGAAATAAAGAAAGGTAAGTTTCTATAGGGGACATCCCATAGAGTATGCATACCTCATATCAATCCTTTTTACTGCAGCATTATGGAGATATTCGACTTCAAAGGCCTATAAACACCTCATTTCAAATAAGTATAAAAAAACAATTTGTCTGTTTCCATAGGGGATGTCCCATAGAGTATGCATACCTCATATAAGTACATTTTCCTGCAGCATTTTGGAGATATCCCACATTATTCAACTTCAAAGGCCTATAAACACCCAATTTCAAATAAGTAGAAAAAAACAATGAACTGTTTCTATAGGGGACATCCCATAGAGTATGCATACCTCATATGAGTACATTTTACTGTAGAATCTTGGAGATATTTCACATAATTTT
>RJVU01029889.1:111362-125730 GCA_003731715.1 Anabarilius grahami
CTTTGGATCAAAGCATCTGCTAAATTAATAAATGTAAAATGTAATGTAAATGCATAAGGTAAAAGAATTACTTTCTGGTAGGTGAATGTTGCTTCTTTTCTCATTCGTTTTGCAATCACCCTGTCAAATTCCTCAACTTCACTAAAAAAAAAAGATGAATGCCATTATCAAAAATATTGTGTAATAATAAATATTTTTTTTTGCAAATGCAAATTACAAGCATACCTAGGGTGATAAGTAGGGCCACGGAGGAACACCTCCTCAGCCTCCTGCCAGGATAATGCCTGCAGCTCACATAGGCCATGAATGATGGCCTGTCCATATAAATAAATACATTAATTAATGTATAAAACATTGCATATATGGCAATAATCAAAACAATCCAATTGACAAACATGTTCGGGCTTACCTCAGGAAAAAGAAAACTACAAATGAACTCCACTTCATCTGTGAAGTTCAGTTGAGTTGTAGAGTTATGCAGCAGAGCTTTGAGGTGTTCAAAAAGAATGGCACACTGCTGCTCACTGTCCATGTATAATGGCACACGTGGCTTTAGGGGGAACCACTTTGATGGTTTCCCATTGAGAACATCCTGCGGGGCAAACAAAAAGTGTTGTTTTATATATACACAAGCCATCAATGAATAATTGGCCTAACCACTAAAAATATAGCAAAGAGCATATTGGATAATCAATTGACAATGTTGAAGTTGACAATGATCACAGCCCTGGGTGAGTCATTTAGGAATCCTAATCTTTAAATGGTGAAAAAGGACCATTTCAGTACCACTAAATGCTGCTCTGTTCCCTTTGAAGTCACAATGCAGTCCACCAGTGCTTCTTCGGTTCTTGTCCGATCTTGGACTGCTTGGACATGCTGTGGGACATCATGTGTGGTGCTTCTGCTTCTTTTGAGCCTATACAGAGGTTGAGTTTTTGCCTCTAATAAGCATTTTGCCTCATCTGTCCAGAAGGCAAACCTGCGCCCATAGCTTGCAAACAATAATAATAAAAAAAAAAATTATAGGATTAATTAAAGGGGAAAAAAAATGAATTGTCTCTTAAGAGAGTTATTAAGGGTGTTTTGTTACTCATGCTAAATAAAATGTTGCATTGACAAAATATTCAAGTGATATGACAGTTTTAACTCATATATGGGATCTCTGAATAAGATTTTACCAAAATGTACAATACTTTTTGACATACCCGTCAATTTGAAATCGTTCCATTAGCACAAGGCACCACCATTTTCTTATCATGGGCATGTCAACCTGAAAAAAAATGCCCAGTTAAAGGTCATACCGTTTTCTACTTTTACCAAATAAACTTAAAGTAAATAAAATAAACATAAATGTCCTTTTATTAACTTACCTCCTGGAAATCGAACTCGATGTCACAGACCATTGAGAGGGTGTACTGAAATACAGGAGACAAGCTGTTGTTAACACTGTTCACTAGACCTTACTTATAAACAAATTAAAGACCCTACCATCAGCACAAAAACACCACAGTCATTCCCTCTTGTCTGACGTGGCAAAGCCTATGATTGAGAAAAGGAGAAAAAGTCAGTTTAGAAATTAATAATAGATAAAAGGTACGGATGCAAAATCATTTTTGCAGTAGAATTATCACCGAAAAATCCTTTCCAGTCATTTCTGTCCAGATCCCCGGATCAATTTGGTTGGCAATTTGTCTGTAGAAAAAAACATGAATATGATTGATCAAATTTAAATGACAGCTCATCTGTAACCTGAGAACAGACACACCATGCAAAAAAGGCTAAATGAACGTAGCCAAAACATGCAAGAAATGGCTAGGAGAACATAGCCAAAAATTAGAGTTAAGGCAATAAAACATGGCCTTTAAACTTTGAACAAAGCTAATTGTATAGTAGAACAAAAGCTAGAAATGGCTAAAGGAACATAGCCAAAATTAGAGCCTGAAACTGCATGTCTAAATTCATAGATGGACCTAAAGATTGCTCTGTATTCCTCATCTCCAAAGCCCGATTCGTGCTCTGTGTATTGAGAGTCTAAAAAGACTATCTCCCTTCGAAGTGGCCTCATAATCTATAATGTTTAAGGTGTAAAAAGATTTCATTTTAAAGTTCTTGGAAGAAGCAATGATGATTAGTTTAGTTTTAGAAACACACCAATTACGCTGTAATCAACATATCTATGAGACATTCAATATCTAGAAGGAAATAATTCCTTACACAGACAATGTAGTGGTCAGGGCCATTAGCTTTTGTCCATGCTGGGAAGACTAGCAAGTCTTTCATATCTGCATCCTCCTAAAATTGATTTTAGAAATTATGAAATTTTTGAAATAAGAATTTATGCCTTTTTATAGTTTTTACCTCCCACTCACTATATACACTCACCGGCAATGTTGTAACAATGTTTGAGGTTTCCTTCCAAGTAGGAACAACATAAAAGTTCTCTATGTATATATCTTTGCCCTATGGAAAAAGAAAGCAAGCAAAAATGTAGGTTGATTCAGACACATGTATACTCTTTGACAGTTTACATTGTAATATTTTATATACATACAATATCCCGGCCATTTCAATAATAAGCTGCATGCAGGCATTTCCAATCTGCAATAAATAATTAAATTAGTCACTCATTAGTGAATGTGTAAATACAAATATAGCTTTCCAAATGCAGACTGCTTACGTGGGAATCCATATCTCTCAGCAAACCCAAGCTCCAAAACTCCTCTCTAATGAGACACAATTTCCCCTCCTTGACAATAATTTCAGCTCCAGGCCGATTGACATCCAGCACGTAATCAAGCTATAAAAAAAATTGTTAAATAGTCAAACAATAGTGCTTGACTGCAAATGCGTGCATATTAAATTTCAACAATAATAATTTTACCAGTTTTTCTTGCACTGGATGCCAGTCCCTTTCCCATGGCTTTACTGGTGAAAAATATTCCAACAGGGTTGTTGGTCCCAAAGCAGCGGCTGCTGGTGATGCAGTCTCACTCACTGCAGGGATGGCAATGGTTGCTGTAATGGCTGGTGATGCAGTCTCACTCACTGCAGGGATGGCAATGGTTGCTGTAATGGCTGGTGATGCAGTCTCACTCACTGCAGGGATGGCAATGGTTGCTGTAATGGCTGGTGATGCAGTCTCACTCACTGCAGGGATGGCAATGGTTGCTGTAATGGCTGGTGATGCAGTCTCACTCACTGCAGGGATGGCAATGGTTGCTGTAATGGCTGGTGATGCAGTCTCACTCACTGCAGGGATGGCAATGGTTGCTGTAATGGCTGGTGATGCAGTCTCACTCACTGCAGGGATGGCAATGGTTGCTGTAATGGCTGGTGATGCAGTCTCACTCACTGCAGGGATGGCAATGGTTGCTGTAATGGCTGGTGATGCAGTCTCACTCACTGCAGGGATGGCAATGGTTGCTGTAATGGCTGGTGATGCAGTCTCACTCACTGCAGGGATGGCAATGGTTGCTGTAATGGCTGGTGATGCAGTCTCACTCACTGCAGGGATGGCAATGGTTGCTGGTGTTGCTGAGGGTTTTAAAATGGTGTCTGGCACTGCTACTGAAAGTAAGGTGAAAAAAAACAACCAAGCTTAGAAATCATAAACTTTGTGTATGCTCTAAATTTCTAAGTTAGTGTGCCTGTTTGCACTTAGTGAGCAAGTAATTTGTGTAGCTCCACCTGAGGGAGGGGACTGGACACAACAATTTACTTACCTACTGACACATCCATGGATTCCTCAGATGTTATATGTTCTACAAAAACATAAATCAGATCAGTCCAATGAGTAATAAAGTGTTACATTCATAACAAAGGTGCACAAGTACAGTGAAAAATTACCCAAAACAGCCTGGCTGTGGACATTCATTAGAATGTTTGTCTGAAACTCCTTTTTCATGTGGTCAAGTCGTTCTTCATTTTTGCGAATATTGTAATGGTGAATTATGTTTCGCATGAGGAACACATGAGTCGACGGCAAAGCCATGTTTAGGAAGTAGTTGTTTTTTTTTAGTTTTGCAAATAACTGTTCCACGACTTGGCTGTTAACTTTTCCAGCCAGTTGCGGGACCAGGCGAAGCTTCCGCAGTGAATCTCGAGCGTCCTTTGTGTTGTCCTCATGGAACCGGTCATACAGAACATAATGTTCTGATGAACCAGTAATAGGGTGGCCATTAGGGTCAGGATTTTCCTTTTTGCACGTCAGCCAGGGTAGTGACACCTTTACGTTTCCAGCTTTGGCTTTCGCAATGTTTTCTGCTGTTGGGTCCATTAACCTCCCTTCAAATGGTGAGAAGGGTATTGTTTGTGGTTGTCTTAGGTTAGTGTGGGTTGACAGTCCACGTGCAAAGTCGTAGATGACAATGTTCGGCATATGCTTCCATGAAAGAAGCATGTCTGCAAAATCGCGCGGGCTCTCTGCTCGGATGTTGCATTTCAAACTGTAGACAATGCCACACGGACACATAATCACAGCCCAACCACCTAAAATGCAAATACAGAAAAGAAAAGCAGATTTTTAGAAACGGCAATCCTTTGAATACTCATGCAAGACCTAATCATGTTATCAATGTCACATTGTATATTTTAGAGCTACTGCTATTACTGTTCTCATTTACAATATTGAGGTTTACCTGAGGCAGCCCAAATTTTCTCAAAAACTTTGTCATATGCCTCTCGTGACTTCATTTCTTGCGAAAGTCTTAAAAGGAGGTCAGTTCGAGATCCAGTGGCATCCAAACCACACTCTCTGCATAAATTTCTAATCACCTGCACCTATTAAAGGAAATGTGTGTCAGTGAATCCCTTAACCCTTAATAGGACAACAACATAAAATAATGGCAACAATGAAAAGAGATTTTACCTTGTTTGCAGAGCTCATCTCTCAGACGATCCTCTGAGACAGTTATCTCAGAGACCTCTGCTGCTTTTGCTGGACGGATCTTTTCAAATTCTGTGTTAAGAACACAGTCTGAGCGGCGTGTTTTTCTCCCTATCCAGGGTGCCCAAAAGTTAAAACTTGGAGGAACACTGAATGGATTGTTTTTTTGACCTTTGGGAAACAAAACATGTCAGTATATCGTAGAAATCAGCATTTTACCTTTTGTCTTATCTTATTAAATACAAATCTACATTAGGTGTAACATTTAATAATCGCTGGTAGATTTGCTTTCTTACTTGAAACAAATCCACGGGCAATTCTTTCCTCTGTCAGTGCCTTCCAAAACTGTTCTGAATCCACATCTCCATTAAAATCTTCTGGAGGTTGTGCAAGGTCACTCACTAAAGGAAATGAAGAAAAATTTGAATAAACCATGGTCTACCTTTGTGCAATCAGTAAACAAAGGGTTTTTTACCTGACAGATGAAAAGATGCCTTCTTGTGAAGGTCCATTATGACCACAGGTGGATGGTCACCACAGGTCACACAAGAATACTGATATTCATGGTCTGTTAGAGCTTCAAAATGAAGATAACCATGAAAAACTGTATCGGCTGAGGGGAACTGGACACCTGTAGTTAACTCCAAATACTCAACTATTCTGCTGACTGCAGTGTGGACCTATGATATAGAAACTGCACAATTAATTACTACTATTCATTGAAATAATAATAAAAACAGACAAATTAAAGAATAAAGAAAAAATATAAGCATCACCTGCAACAGGTTTCTAATAGTGAGGCAGAGAGGTAGATCAAGAAGGACATGGTCATTGAAATTGTGTAGACCTTCGCTCCACTCTTGGTACCGGTACAGTACTCCACACTGAGGACAGTATTTGTAGTATGTAGAAATATCTGCAGACACAAAAGGTGTAAAAACAAGAGTGGTTCAGTTCAAAACGCAACATTATCAGAAGTACAAAATCATAACCATAAAAATAAATAAAAATTCCACCTTGGACAATTCCTGTGGTTGTAAGAATTTTAGCCTTTTGAGTAATGCAGATCGGGTCGCTGAGGATCATGCGGTTTGGTCAGTGGTAGCACAATGTCTCCTCAGGAATTAGGTGTCGTGGAAATTCCTTATCCACTGAAGAAAGTCTCAAATGGTTGGGAATAGTAGAAGGTATCTTTTTGTTCATTAAGATGTATTGTACCATGCCTTGTATTGTTGTAGCATCCTTTGGTGGGTAAGTGATTTCACCCACATGAGTTCCATCACTTTCCTCCATTGCTGTCACCTGAAACTCCTCAGTGCTCCTTTCAGTGCTCCGGACCTTCCGAAAGAGTTCTGCATTGGTTTGGAATAAGTGCCATTTTGCGACGTATTTATGTGTGCATGATCTCTGTGTTTTTGCACAAGGACAGTGCCATGAATTTTTTTTTGTATCATAAGACACCATGACTCTGCCTAGTCTGCTGTAATATGAAATAGTTGGCTCATGAACTGATATAAATTTTTTAGATGGAGGGGCTCCAATCTTTGACAGAACTGAAAGTGGTGCATTATTTTCTTTGGCTAGGGTTTGACGATCAACACACAGTTTAATTTTCTCCTTCCCAAACCACTTGCTTTTCACCATTTCTTTAAGACTATCTTCTCTGAGTGAGGGCGAGGTTAAAAAGGTTTTGCAGTATGAAACTGACCGGAGATGTACACACTGGTATGACTGCAGTCCACTTCTCCATGCCAACTCCATATTAGCTTGGCACTCACTTAATTCACAAGAAACATGATGTTGTTCCCCCCATATTTTAATTTGAACATGGAGTGGAGTAGAAGCCCCATGAATACTTTTGTGGACTAAATACAGTCCATTCTGGGGATCAATGCATTCACTTTTGAGATGGGATGNCTGACACATCCATGGATTCCTCAGATGTTATATGTTCTACAAAAACATAAATCAGGTCAGTCCAATGAGTAATAAAGTGTTACATTCATAACAAAGGTGCACAAGTACAGTGAAAAATTACCCAAAACAGCCTGGCTGTGGACATTCATTAGAATGTTTGTCTGAAACTCCTTTTTCATGTGGTCAAGTCGTTCTTCATTTTTGTAATTGTGAATTATGTTTCGCATGAGGAACACGAGTCGACGGCAAAGCCATGTTTAGGAAGTAGTTGTTTTTTTTTAGTTTTGCAAATAACTGTTCCACGACTTGGCTGTTAACTTTTCCAGCCAGTTGCGGGACCAGGCGAAGCTTCCGCAGTGAATCTCGAGCGTCCTTTGTGTTGTCCTCATGGAACCGGTCATACAGAACATAATGTTCTGCTGAACCAGTAATAGGGTGGCCATTAGGGTCAGGATTTTCCTTTTTGCACATCAGCCAGGGTAGTGACACCTTTACGTTTCCAGCTTTGGCTTTCGCAATGTTTTCTGCTGTTGGGTCCATTAACCTCCCTTCAAATGGTGAGAAGGGTATTGTTTGTGGTTGTCTTAGGTTAGTGTGGGTTGACAGTCCACGTGCAAAGTCGTAGATGACAATGTTCGGCATATGCTTCCATGAAAGAAGCATGTCTGCAAAATCGCGCGGGCTCTCTGCTCGGATGTTGCATTTCAAACTGTAGACAATGCCACACGGACACATAATCACAGCCCAACCACCTAAAATGCAAATACAGAAAAGAAAAGCAGATTTTTAGAAACGGCAATCCTTTGAATACTCATGCAAGACCTAATCATGTTATCAATGTCACATTGTATATTTTAGAGCTACTGCTATTACTGTTCTCATTTACAATATTGAGGTTTACCTGAGGCAGCCCAAATTTTCTCAAAAACTTTGTCATATGCCTCTCGTGACTTCATTTCTTGCGAAAGTCTTAAAAGGAGGTCAGTTCGAGATCCAGTGGCATCCAAACCACACTCTCTGCATAAATTTCTAATCACCTGCACCTATTAAAGGAAATGTGTGTCAGTGAATCCCTTAACCCTTAATAGGACAACAACATAAAATGGCAACAATGAAAAGAGATTTTACCTTCTGTTTGCAGAGCTCATCTCTCAGACGATCCTCTGAGACAGTTATCTCAGAGACCTCTGCTGCTTTTGCTGGACGGATCTTTTCAAATTCTGTGTTAAGAACACAGTCTGAGCGGCGTGTTTTTCTCCCTATCCAGGGTGCCCAAAAGTGAAAACTTGGAGGAACACTGAATGGATTGTTTTTTTGACCTTTGGGAAACAAAACATGTCAGTATATCGTAGAAATCAGCATTTTACCTTTGTCTTATCTTATTAAATACAAATCTACATTAGGTGTAACATTTAATAATCGCTGGTAGATTTGCTTTCTTACTTGAAACAAATCCACGGGCAATTCTTTCCTCTGTCAGTGCCTTCCAAAACTGTTCCGAATCCACATCTCCATTAAAATCTTCTGGAGGTTGTGCAAGGTCACTCACTAAAGGAAATGAAGAAAATTTTGAATAAACCATGGTCTACCTTTGTGCAATCAGTAAACTAAGGGTTTTTTACCTGACAGATGAAAAGATGCCTTCTTGTGAAGGTCCATTATGACCACAGGTGGATGGTCACCACAGGTCACACAAGAATACTGATATTCATGGTCTGTTAGAGCTTCAAAATGAAGATAACCATGAAAAACTGTATCGGCTGAGGGGAACTGGACACCTGTAGTTAACTCCAAATACTCAACTATTCTGCTGACTGCAGTGTGGACCTATGATATAGACACTGCACAATTAATTACTTCTATTCATTGAAATAATAATAAAAACAGACAAAGAATAAAGAAAAAATATAAGCATCACCTGCAACAGGTTTCTAATAGTGAGGCAGAGAGGTAGATCAAGAAGGACATGGTCATTGAAATTGTGTAGACCTTCGCTCCACTCTTGGTACCGGTACAGTACTCCACACTGAGGACAGTATTTGTAGTATGTAGAAATATCTACAGACACAAAAGGTGTAAAAACAAGAGTGGTTCAGTTCAAAACGCAACATTATCAGAAGTACAAAATCATAACCATAAAAATAAATAAATATTCCACCTTGGACAATTCCTGTGGTTGTAAGAATTTTAGCCTTTTGAGTAATGCAGATCGGGTCGCTGAGGATCATGCGGTTTGGGCAGTGGTAGCACAATGTCTCCTCAGGAATTAGTTGTCGTGGAAATTCCTTATCCACTGAAGAAAGTCTCAAATGGTTGGGAATAGTAGAAGGTATCTTTTTGTTCATTAAGATGTATTGTACCATGCCTTGTATTGTTGGAGCATCCTTTGGTGGGTAAGTGATTTCACCCACATGAGTTCCATCACTTTCCTCCATTGCTGTCACCTGAAACTCCTCAGTGCTCCTTTCAGTGCTCCGGACCTTCCGAAAGAGTTCTGCATTGGTTTGGAATAAGTGCCATTTTGCGACGTATTTATGTGTGCATGATCTCTGTGTTTTTGCACAAGGACAGTGCCATGAATTTTCTTTTGTATCATAAGACACCATGACTCTGCCTAGTCTGCTGTAATATGAAATAGTTGGCTCATGAACTGATATAAATTTTTTAGATGGAGGGGCTCCAATCTTTGACAGAACTGAAAGTGGTGCATTATTTTCTTTGGCTAGGGTTTGACGATCAACACACAGTTTAATTTTCTCCTTCCCAAACCACTTGCTTTTCACCATTTCTTTAAGACTATCTTCTCTGAGTGAGGGCGAGGTTAAAAAGGTTTTGCAGTATGAAACTGACCGGAGATGTACACACTGGTATGACTGCAGTCCACTTCTCCATGCCAACTCCATATTAGCTTGGCACTCACTTAATTCACAAGAAACATGATGTTGTTCCCCCCATATTTTAATTTGAACATGGAGTGGAGTAGAAGCCCCATGAATACTTTTGTGGACTAAATACAGTCCATTCTGGGGATCTATGCATTCACTTTTGAGATGGGATGAGGATGAAATGTCCATCATTTTTGCTGTGTGTCTTCGTTCAATGTGCCTTTTTAAAATTTTTTTGTAAAATGTCAAATGACATTTGGGGCATTTCTGCAATACTTTTGGACCCACACGGATGCCAGTTTTTGTGACTGGCCTGACAGTGGCAGAGGTGGTTGGCACAGAGGTGGCAGCAATGTCTGTGGTAGATGGCGCAGCAGTGGGAGGCACAGAGAAGGTAGCCACAGTGCTGGGCAGCACAGAGATGGCAGAAAAGGCCGGCATAACAGTAGGTGGCACAATGATAGATGGTACAGAGGTGGCAGCGATGGCTGTGGCAGATGGCGCAGCAGTGGGAGGCACAGAGAAGGTAGCCACAGTGCTGGGCGGCACAGAGATGGCAGAAAAGGCCGGCATAACAGTAGGTGGCACAATGATAGATGGTACAGAGGTGGCAGCGATGGCTGTGGTAGCTGGAACAGCAATGGCAGTAGCTTGTGCAACAGAAGTTGCCACAGCAGTGGGTGTGATGTTACAGGCATCAGTGGCACTTGCTCTCTTAACGCTCTTACATTTGCAGGATCCTAAATGTGTGATGCAATCTGGCTTTCTTAAAATTGTGGACTGACAGTACAAGCAATGATAATGTTGCTGGGTTCGGCAGGGGCGACCGCATCGATGTATGGTGTACCCTGTAATACAACAGCATACGATTGCACTACGGTCACACACAGTCTTATGATCTTTCAAAAAGCAAAAAAAAAAGATGTTTGCAAACGTTACCTTCATGTTTCACTGCTCTGTTGAAGTGTCCCTTAACATGTTTCTGAACTTTGGACAACTTTGTCGGTTTGAAATATATAGGGGCACAGAATGGGCAGTGAAAATTACTGCAGCATTTATTACACTTCTGTATTTCTGGAAGTGAATTCCCCCTTTGAATTGTTATATCCATCTTTAAAAAAAGAGAGAGAGTCAAACTCAAATTCAAAATTTAAGACCACCCCACAGAGCCCATTCAGTCAAATTTCAGTCAATACAAACCCCCCAAAAAGGCCAAATGACACATTCTAGCTCACATGTTAATGGGTCATTGACGGATAAGACTTTTTAATAGGCCAATTTTAAAATACCAAAAATATGGATATGTTTGGCCATTTTCTAAACATTTGGAATGTAGTGTACACATGCCTTTATAAAGAAAAGTAAAAAAATTGACATTTTAGTGTTTTTACACTTAAGTTAATAATACATAGCCTTAAAAAAGTCATCTGGGGCGACCGTAATATATCTCAAAATTCACATTTTTATGTATCATTAAGACTAGTTGAACTCATATCAGTAAGTAGATAAACTGATGAAGAAAGATAAACTTTAGTGCCCTTTCATTTTATGAAAACCATTATTTCACAAGTTTATTCTATAATATCAGAGTCTCCCTCATAATCCAGTTACAATACTGATTTTTACTTTAAAAGCAAAAAAACTGAATTAGCATTTATACAGATATTACACATTCAACAATAGCATACCACTGATTAATATTTGAGGCTAAACTGATGGATATTTGGTTATGAATTTATTCATTTATTCATTCATTTGTTGGTTACCCCACATGACATATGGTCGCCCCAAATGATAAGAAAACAGGTATAAAAATTTCAGTTAAAATGTACACAAAAGAGTTCAAGACGAAAGAAAATGTAACTCTTTTTATTCAAATAACATTTCAACATTTAAATATAACAAATCAGAAGGAAATTAACATTTAAAATTATATAATTTTTATTGCAACACACATTAAATGCTTCAAGAACTTAAGAAGCTGAGTAAAGAATCTCTTTTTTGGAACCTTTTTGATTCATTGGACAGGGATGAACACTACTTGCATCTCAATTAACCTTTCAACATTCAAATATCACAAATAATAAGTTTATTTTTCTGGACCCATTTAGCCACATAAGGCAGTGATGAACACGACTTGCATTTATCTAAGCTGAGGTATTTCTGAACTTCACCCAATCTTGGAGAGTCAGCTTTGAGAAGCGTGATGTTGCTGGCTCAGGCTCTGAGATCACAGCATGCACATCTTTTCTGTAGTAGAAAATTAAATCTACAGTTTGTGGCCACATGAAGAGGTTTTTGTCACCAGATTGTAGCATACAATTGACCTGCACTTCTTCTCCCACAACCTCAAGCACTTGGCCAACATAAGGCTTTTCATCATAAATGACAATAACAAACTTGCCACAAAGATCTAGATTTTCTTGTTCCCTAGGTGGTTGAGGAGGAGAGCTTGGGGGATTCTCAGCGTTGCACACAGTGCGTCTCACTCTCAGGTCTACTGTTACGGGCTTGTAACAAGGGCATGGACTCCTCTCTGTTTTCCTACAGAAGCATGACACAGTCCTGTGAGTGATCTGTGAAGGCTGGGTAGACCAAACCTGGTGTATTTTAAAGGTGCCCTTCACAGCCTCCAAGTTGTCAGGAATTAGCTCATCACACTTTTCAATGCTTTCTCTGTTTACCCAATAGTGTGTGATGCTTGAGCCTAATCTTGTGTTCAGCATCTCATAGAGTTGCTGTGGTGTCTGAAGTTCACCACCTCTTTGGACAAAGCGATCTGCTTCTCTTTTTATTGCCCCACCAATCCCATCTGGGGCCCCTTTCCCATGAGACTTTTCTGAATAATTCCAGGTCACCTTAGTGAACCCAGAAAGGAAAGGGACAGTACTGAGGAGGTAGAAGTTGTTTTTATTCCGGTACTGTGTAACCGGCCCATCACTCTGAATGTGGAGGGTTGTGATCTGTGGGAAGGTTTCACGAAGCTCTCCTAAGATGGGCTCTAGATGTGCCCACACCGCCCGCTCGTCATGGCGCAGGCTGTCAGAGAGTGTTGCATAGGACTTTGTTCCATGCACAGTGTACAGGACTGCTGTGTGGATAGTCGCTTGCTGTCTGCTACCTCCAAAGTGAAATGCCTGAACCTCTGTGTTCAGCTTACATGCATAATTCTCTGAGAAGTCAACATGCAGAACAGCTTCACACCCTGTGATGTTTTGTTTAAGGTAGCGGAACTGCTCTGCCTGGTGCAGCCAGTTAAACTGATGTATCGCCAAGGACTCTAACTTCTGAGAGAAAAGCTTCATCAAGTCCTTGATGGTTCCACTATAGATATGTTTCACCATGTTGCCAAACATTCTCTCTCCATTTTTGGAAGTTACCCTCTTCCACTGCTCCCAGGTGACTTCTGAGCTGCTCTCTGTCTCAGGGAATTCTACCTCCTCAAAGCAGCACTTGGCACAAACATGGTCCATACAGTCCTTATTTTTTTGATCACACACTATCATAACCAGCAGCTCAGAAATGCTTTTTGTTTTCAACAGCGTATAGGTGGAGGCTCTTCTTCATTTCACTATTGTACAGCCCATGGAGCTCTGTGAGTGGCTTTGTGAGAATTCTTCGCTGTTCTTTTATTTTGTTTTTTGTGATGGTATCTTTTTTCCCTGGTAAAAGTGGACTATTCTCATCTCTAGTCAGAAAACTAACAACAGCCAGCTTTCTCTCTTTTGCCAGTTTCTTCCCCCCTTTTGGCTTGAGCCTCTCACTGTGGCTTAACCGTTCTTTTGCCCTCGTCTCACCTTTTCTGGCCCTTTCCTTTTCTTTTCTCATCTTTGCAAGTTGTTTCCTCAGATTTATGTTTAGCTTTCTTAATTCATGCTTCTCAGCCTGCAGTCGTTTACAACGTTTCTCAGCTTTCTTTTCTCTATCTTTTCTCTCTGGTGTGGAGGACATCTGTGGATGGAAATCCTCATTTTGAGGTGGAGCATCCACCACCACACACCCCCCTGGACTCTCTTGCTGCCCCTCCACTCCTTCTACACCCGCTGGATCTGGCAGAGTGTTCTCTATGGATTGAGGTGTCAGGTCCAACATTGCCTTCTCCATCTTTCTTCTCTCCCTGTATCCTCTGGATGCAGCCTTCCACTTGTTTCTCAGATTATTCCTCTCCCTCTCTGATAACTCATCTGACTTCACATATGGAATCTTCCCCTCATGCTTTCTTTTTTGGTAGCTGAAACAATAGTGTACCGAGTTGTTCATCAACAGCAAGATAAACATTCTACACCTGTGCTCTTTCCTCCTTATCCTGAACCTACTCTCTTTAGAGAACAGCTGTTTCGGTGACCAATGTTTCATAGCTCATTGTAGCATACAGTCTAAACTGTTTATTTGATCTACCCTGGTCTCCTACTTTCTGTAGCTCTAGTGACTCTAGCTCACTGCTACAGAAGCTCTTTTTTCTTTACCTCTCTCTTTTCCTTGCAAGATACTCTGCTCTTGCTGCAGGGTCGGAGTTGACTTTCTGTCTATGACGAGCAGTCTTCTCTTTGCTTGTTAATCGTGCCATCTAGGAAATAGGTAAAATAGGTTAACTTGTTTACATAAATAGAATGTCATTGTGTAGTTTTTTATTTATTTATTTATACATTTTTCCTGTAGGATTGTACTACAACAACAAAAA
>RJVU01029889.1:128938-172726 GCA_003731715.1 Anabarilius grahami
AAAAAAAAAAAATTTAAGAGTACATAAAACAGATTGGAAAAAACATTTTAGATAGATTTTTACTGAGCTGAGCAGGAGATTCTGGTGCTGCTGGACCAGCATGGGCTCCACAATGGAGACCCTGATAAGGCCTCTGCCAGCAGGACATCATCTGGGACGAGTGCATATTTACACTGTCTACCAACAGGTTTGCAGGACTGACTCAGTCAACGGCTGCCATGTTGCTGAGATGTTTTCAGAAAGAGGGGAAAATAAAAGAAATTATCTCACATCTTTAAATTAAACCATAAAATATTTCAACACCACATCCGTGTCTGCGTTTACTTTTGAGTAGTCACAGCAGAACTGTCAGGGCCTCCCTGCTCTGCCGAAAATCGGACCACTTGTCTCCATTAAAAAAATCTTTGCAGCACTGGGACCCTAATGTTTATTTCACAGTATAGGGGTCTGCTCTGAAAAGAGAGAATAAATATTTTTAAATAAACAATACCTTGATATTAGCTTCCTATCTGTCAATCTGTTTCAACAAATTCATTGGTGGAAGAAATCTGTAGATACTTCAAGTAAAAAGTACTAATACCACACTGTAAAAATACTAATTTGAACTTGTATTATCTTTTATTACTTTATATACTTTTGGGTAGTTTAATGTACAGCAATGCATCACAATAAAACCACATTTTAGTTTTTCTATTATATAGTGTTCATATTTTTTTAAATAATAACTTATGTATCTAAATATATCTAAATCTAAATGTAATATCCATGACATGTGAAATGTCAGTTTTTCATAAAAAGTACCTCTGAGATGAAGTGGTGTTGAATAAAAATACACTTAAATAAAAACGTATAAATGTGAAAATATAGTAGTCAACATTTAAAGTGGATCAAAACCTTTCATCAAAGTTGTCCTAAAACCTTCTTAGGACAACTTAGTACTTAGGACAACTTTGATTAACTTTTTTTGATCCACTTCAAATGTTAACTACTGTATATTGTCACAATTACATTTAACATAAGAAATAAACTAGGTTAACTAATAGTTGCTAACAATATAAAGGTGACATTACACAGTTTAACCATACATATTTTACCTGGTATATGTATCTCCCATTGTCGCTGGCGTTGAAGCATGACAAAATCCAATAAAGGCCTCCATTTGTCTTTTGGCCTGGCCTTTGAAGTGTGCAGCCTTCACATTGGGATGCACCTATTGACTATAGGAGCACATGAGGAGCAAGGGAAGCACAGAACAAACAAGCAGTATGAATCAAACTACAAAATAAAAGGCATGAAATCATAAACGTCTCCGTTACGTATGTAACCCTCGTTCCCTGAAGGAGGGAACGGAGACATTACGTCAGAACATAATGACTAACGGGGTCTCAGATGAGAGCCCAATCACCTTTGAGTGGTAATACAAATGTGGGATTGCCCAGCGAGGGGAATCACAACACATGGGGCTGACCAACAGGGCATGCACACTGGTGTAGACATCAACAGTGCTGGAGGAACCCAGGGTTTTGAGCTGTGGAACTCACCTGAGGAAAATAGTGCACGCATCCAGTCCGTGTAGTGGAATGGCACAGCAAGTGAATTGACACCGGGCAGGTCCTACTTACTGGCCTGAGGGGCAAGTACATGGGAGGATACGGGCGCTACACGGAGATTATAGAGTCTCGCAAATGTGTTAGGTGTCACCCAGCCCACAGCTCTACAAACGTCTGTTAGCAATGCGCCAGCGCCCAGGAGGAAGCAACACTCCTGGTTGAGTGAGCTTTCACCCCTAGGGGGCATGGCAGGTCTTGAACCTGGTAAGCCAAAACTATAGCATCCACTATCCAGTGGGATATCCTCTGCTTGGAGAAGTGCTGGCCTGGGGTTCTGAAGCGCTGAGTCCTGTCTACGTAAGTACGGAGAGCACTTACTGGACAAGAGCAGCGCCAGGGCTGGGTCTGCCTCCTCTGAGGACAGTGCTTGCAAGTTCGCCATCTGATCTCTAAAAGGAGTGGTGGGAACTTTGGGCACATATCCAGGCCGGGGTCTCAAGATCACGTGAGTTAGCCAGCCTGAATTCCAGGCACGTTTCATCAACTGAAAATGCCTGCAGGTCCCTGATCCTCTTAACCCTAGCCACAGCTGTTAGGAGCACAGTTTTCAAAGATAGAGCCTTTGCTCTCAGTCGAGCTGAAATGTATAAGGGAGCTCTCTGCAGTGCAGATAAAATCACTGCGAGGTCCCAAGAGGGAACCTGTTGAGGGTGAGGCGGATTAAGCCTTCTAGCCCCTCTCAAGAACCTGATGATCAGGTCATGCTTCCTGACAGACTTACCGTCAACAAGATCGTGGTGAGCCGCAATGGCAGCCACATAGACCTTCAGGGTGGAAAGAGACAGCATTCATTCCAACCCTTCTTGAAGCAAGGAGAGCAACCCGATCGCCCATTCCCAGGGATCTTCTTGACACCAAGTGACGAAGAGGTTCCCCTTCAAAGCGTTGGCCTGTCTAGTAGACGAGGCTCTAGCCGAAGTGATGGTAGCTACCACCTGAGATGGCAAGGTACCTAAACTTTCCCGTCCAGAACCCACAAGTGCAGGTTCCAAAGATCGGGATGCAGGTGCCAGAGGGTGCCCCCTCTCTGAGAAAGAAGGTCCTTCCTCAGAGGAATTGGCAAGGGAAGGGGCTGTCGCGATGATTACAAGTTCGGAGAACCAGGTCCAGCCAGGCAAATAGGGTGCAACCATGAGGACCTGCGCCTCCTCCTCCTCCCTGATCTTGCACAATGTCTGTCGAGTAAAACAAGTGGCAGTGGGAAGTGTCTGGAGAGGCAAACAGGTCTACCTGAGCGTCTCCGAAGTGCTCCCAAATCAACTGAACAGACTGGGGATGGAGTTTCCTTTCCCCGGGGTGAGACTGCCGAGATGTGAACGGCACGAAGCGACCACAGATGCTTCTGACTCCATAGGAGGAGATGGCGAGCGAGTTGCGACCAGAATGTGCTTGTCCTTCAGCAGGGCCTTGAAGCTGTGCAGAGCAAGCCATACTGTTAGCAACTTGACATGCCACTGGAGTTGGGGTCTTGTCCAGGAGCCTGACGTAGCATGCCCGTTGCACGTGGCACCCTAGCCCATGGCAGAGGCATCTGTTGAGACAACAACATGCCTGGAAACGGGTTCTAGGGAAATACCAGCCCATAGAAATGAGAGATCCAACCACGGGGTGAAGGTCTGATGGCAGGCCGGAGTGATCGTCACTCTGTGCGCGCCGTGTTGCCATGCCCATCTCAGAACTCGGCCGTGAAGCTAGTGCTGAAGTGGTCTCATATGAAGCAAACCGAGTGGTACGACAACCGCTGAGGATCCCATATGCCCCAGGAGCCTCTGAAACAGTTTCAGGGCGACCGCTCTGCTGCTCTCGAATTAAATCAGGCAGTTCAGCAGTTACAATGGGCGCCCTCGGTGACGAGCAGGCTGAGGCGGCTGAGCCGGCGGCAGTGTGAAGGCAGCAACAGGCCGTCGGGGCAGAATGTGTTTAATCACCTCAGACTGCTTCTGGGCGGCCAAGAATTGCTGGGCAAAACTCTCAACCGCATCACCAAAGAGGCCAGCCTGGGAGACCAGGGAGTTGGGGAGCTGCATCCGATCCGATCCATGTTTAGGCATAGGTGGCACTCCTGGACCTCACCAAGGGACCATGCAGTGACCTTCGTCGCCCATAGAGCATGGTCGGTGCGCGCCTCCTGCATTAATACCTGGTCAGCACTGCCCTCGTGCAGCTGTTTGAGCACTTTGGGCTGGTGTACTTGCAGGATGGCCATGGTGTGCAAGGCGGAAGTGGCCTGACCCGCAGCTCTGTAAACCTTGCACACAAGTGTGGACGAGAACTTACAGGCCTTGAACAGGTGGGGGGTTCCACTCGAGCCCGATGCTCTCAGCTGCCCGGGAAAATATGGCTGTCAGCTCGGTATCAGACTCGGGCAACACTGGCATCCCAGAGGGAGGCAACGCAGCCGAATCCTCATCTCGTAGAAACACACTACAGTGAAAGGCAAAGCAACAATGAAGTGCTCGGCTTCGAAGCGAAAGCCTGAATGCGAGTATGCTCACGCTGCTCCTTATAAACCCACTGAGTGGGGTGGAGATTGCGATGCAAATTCAAACCATTGGTTTGTTTTGTTACCACTCAAAGGTGATTGGGCTCTCGGGTGAGACCCCATTCGTCAGTATGTTCTGACGTCGAACGTGACCGACTGAAAGGGAACATAATACAAGACCCAAAACCAACTGTGACAACAGTTAAAATGATGTGAATTACATAATTAAAAATCTGCCATTATGACAACTTCCTTAATAAATGTTTCCTCTCTTGGCATTATTTTGTTATATTTTGTAAAAACATATAAGTGCACTTGTTTTAAGTTTATCAGAAATTAATTTAAAACTATTTGTTCCCCAGAGAATTCATTTGACCCTGCAAAAATAGCCTCCAAGCTTAGGGAATTGGGTGATGATTATGATGAAAAAGTGATCCAGCCACTGATAAAGAATGTACAGAGAGCTGCAGCTGATCAGGTGAGTACAAATGTTTTATCTTCAGACAACGATCAACTATTCTAAAGACTGTTTAAATTACTTTGTGAACATTGGATATTTTATCAATGTTACTTTGCTCCTGAGTCTCTCATAGTTAGAGGTCGGACGATATATACATTTTGTCGATTTAGTTATCGGCAGTAATCCAGAGGCGAAAGTTTTTCCTATCTGCATCCATTTCGGGTGTGGCTGAGAAGGGTCCACTATCATTACACAGTACAAGAGCAGCCTCTAAAGAGGTAGTAAAAACTAACACCCGATGCCTTGTGGTGTTTGTTTTGACTCGTGAAAAAAAATTGAAGCAAATTTTTAAATGTCATGATTGCGTATTTAAAGCTAGTAATCCGAGAACGGCAATTTATGTTCATGCAGCAGAGAGAAACGTATAAACACATCAGGAACACATCTGATTTCAATTACATTTTTTATCCTCACTGTAATACATATTTTGTCATTTTGACTATAATCATAATGTGCTATAAAAGAGGGCAAGAAAAATATACACAATAAAATTTCAACTCTATTGTCTCAGGACCTGTTTACACAACACAGTTTTCAACTAAAAACCGAAAACTTACTATGCTTTTGGCCATTCATTTACACGACAAAAGTGTTTTGGTGGCCTGAAAACGCAAACTTTTGAAAACAGGATTCAAAGTGCTAGTTTTTATCATGTCCTTAAAATCCAATATCGGTTGACCTCTACTCTACAGGGAATTAAGTGCTATTGATATCGGTTTAATTTTCTTTCCTGAAATTAGTAAAAATGTGACTTCTTGAGCAACCACAAAACTGTATGCAGTAATCTTAATTTGGGTCTGGCAGCTTAAAATGCTTTTTCCTTTAATTACATGGTAGCCACATAACAAAGTGAATTGTGTTAATGTTTAATGTTAGGCAACAACTGTAGCCTGTAACCACCTGTGTGTTCTCTAGGTGGTGACTGTGTTCACTGATAGCGTGGACAGCATGTGTAAGATGTGGGTTGTGGAAAGAGCAGAAGTGGCCTCGGAGAAGCAGCTCCTCAAGGCTGCCATCACACTAGGACTCTATATGAAAGAAAACTGCCCTGACATGACAAATGCAGTTGAGGTCGCTGTGACGGGATTCATCAACAACCGTCTAACAAACTGGATTGCGGAGCAAGGTGGCTGGGTGAGTCCAGAAGCAAAGACCAGGAAACTCGGTTATGTCTTTAGCAGGATTTTTTTTTTTATGGAGAATGTGCTGTTGCGCTGCAGTCAACAAGTCTATCTAAGGCAGGCATACATTGTATTTTATAATCATTCCGTGGGTAGTCTTTAAAGGTGTTGGGAGGGGAAGGGCGAAGCACCCCCTTTTCTTTAAAAGTCTTATTAAAGAACAAATGTCACAACTGCATTTTCAAACATAGTAGCGGGGATTCTCACAAAAATCACCCCAACATATGCAGCAACCATGAGTTCATGTGCCAGGTGTCAGTGACCATTGATTAGCCGCAGTGCTAGCTGTTGTGCTAACACATTGTTTACATCCACCATCATCAGATAGCATCAGTCCAGCACCAGACCCGCCACTAACTACACTCCTGCGAGCTTCTCTGCTTCAGGTAGCTACAAGGATTTCATCAAGGATGTACACGAAGACTCACTTGTAATAGTCTTTGAAAACAAATGGCAACCAGAGAGACAGCTGCCGTTCAGTGACGTGAGGTTGATGCCCTCAGCCGATTACCACAAGGAGATTTGTAAGGGAGATGAGGTGTAGATTTACTCCAGAGCCAACGAGCAAGAACTCTGCAGCTGGTGGCTGGCAAGGGTGAAGATGATGAAGGGAGAGTTCAATGTGATGAATGTGTGAATGCAAAGCCACAACAAAATCGTCACATCGGAAGGAATCCGGCCAGTCAATTCCAACAGGCCCTCCTCTCAAAACTCCTTCTACAAAGTCCCCATCACTGTACCCTAGGATCTCAGAGACATCTGGTTAACTGCGAACATTAACATAGAGCTTCAGGAAAGCAATCAGAGCCAACTACACACCAATTGCCCAGTCCACAAACAAATCCACGGTGAAACGAGCAGTCCTACTGAGTGACATGCACTTCTGGAGTATTCACGCCAAACTCATGCTGATGTCCAATAACGAGGAGGCCACTAAACACTTAGAGACAAGTAAACAGCTGGCATTTGTGTTTCAGGAGGAAGTGAGGGTGCATAAGGATCTAATGGGTCTGGCCTTTAGTTCTCATGGCACCAATAACCAGCAGGCCTGCAAAGTTCCCAGCATCACTGCCATTGAGCTGGAAGAAGAGCTGCACATTCAGGATCAATGGAGAGACCCCAGAGGCAGTAAATCAGGCCAGAAGTGGCAGCTGGCATCTGCGTATCAGGAGGAAGTGTGGATGCATGAGGATCTAATCGGTCTGGCCTTCAGTTCTCATGGCACCAATAGCGCAGCAATAGAAGCCGTCGTCGCCGTAACTATGGCAGCCATCCTGAGGGAGGCTCTACCAGCCGTGACAGACAGCCAGTAACTGTTGCTAACTTCATCTTTGTGCCGATTCCCAGATCAGACAGAATCTCCCAGGGAAGGAGGAGGCGAAGCAGCAGGTGTCCCATTTCAAGGAAAACAGGACTACCACGAGTAAAGAAGAGCAAACTCCCTCCAAGTGCTTCCGAGCAACGGCGTAGCCCCGTTGAAAGGCGTCTCGTAAAAAGTCATCTTGCCCCCCTCAACATGAATGAATGAAAATCGACTGAAATTTTTGAATTCATAGAAAATCTTTGAGAAGAAAATTATTTAAAAAAAAATTACGAACACATCTGCTTTAAAGAGGACCTATTATTGCCCCTTTTCACAAGATTTAATATAAGTCTCTGGTGTCCCCAGAATGTGTCTGTGAAGTTTCAGCTAAAAGTACCCACAGATAATTTATTATAGCAAATTTGCCCCTATTTGGGTGTGAGCAGAAACATGCAGTTTTTGTGTGTGTCCCTTTAAATGCAAATGAGCTACTGCTCCCTGCCCGCTTTCCAAAAGAGGACGGAGCTTTAACAGCTCACGCTTCGGTTGCTCAACAACAACAAAGCTGGAGTGTTCAGCATTACATTGTTCAAACCGGAGTCAGACACTGATGGAGAGACTCAGGAAGAAGTTACAACTTTTAGAATGCAACTGGATGTTTCTAAATAGTTAGTGGATACATTTATGTAGCTGCTGTGGAGTTGATTTAGCTCATCGACTAGCATGGGTTGTCATGTTAATCTTTTGTGCAAAACCCATATGGACACCAACTATACATACCTGTTTGCCAAACAGAGCCATATACACCAGGCTAACGTTTATGATTGTAATGACAGAACAGTTAGCATGCTTTGCTCAAACTTTTGCCATGGCGTTAGAACTGGTACAATGTTTTCACTTGCGAAAACAAAATTACAGTGCCGTGGGTGGAAACGTGCAGATTAAGGGGCAGTAATAAGATCCCCTTTTTATGTCACAAGGGTAGCGAAATTTGAGTGGCTTGTTTTTTCATATGCTTGCAGAGAAAGGCTTGCCAAAACAAAGTTACTGGGTTGTCCTTTTTCATGTTTTTTGGTTGGTAGATGCACCAAGGACCCAATTAAAACACTTAAACTTTAAGATTTTCATGATATGTCTACTTTAAACCACACATAACGGTGTATGTTTATACAAAATTGCCAAAAATGATCTGATGGATATGACTCAAATTTCTGACTTAACACAGAAAATAGGACATGACTATTTGGGTTTTATTTTTATTATTATTTATTTAATTATTATTTATTTGTATTTTAAATTTTTTTGCTGTTGTCGTTGCTGTCATTATTTGTTTTTGTTTGTTCTACTCACTGGTGTACGATAGTGAAAACACTGCCAAACAGACGCATCTCTGAAACAGTGTTCGCTAAATGAGGGCGAAGCTAGCGGAGAGTTGATGGGTTGAAGGTGGAGCCTTATATATTTATACAATATATAATTATGTACTTCTAAAATAACCATTACAATTTTTTTCTGATTTTGATGCTTTGTTATAAACCATTTGGGTGTTTGCAAACAGTGATGACTTGTTTTGTGGGTGGAACCTACCTGTTGGCAGAAAACAACAGTTCTGCAGTATCAGTCTATGGAAGCCACAGAATAAAAAAAAGAAAGAAAGTAATTTCGAATTTAGATCTCACAATTCTAAGAAAAATCTGAATCGATAGTCTGCCTTTTCCTCAGAATTGCAAGTTTATCCTGCATTTCTGACTTTTTTTTCTCTGCATTGTGATTAAACTTGCAATTGCAAGAAAAAAAGTCAGAATTGTGAGATAAAAATGTTATAGGTTTAAATATTATTTCATGCTGTTATTGGGCTAATACATTATACCCCCTTTGAACTGCATATGTTATGTAGATCTATTGTCTTCAGTCCAGTCTGTCCATTTAATGGCTTGTAACCATAAACGTCTGTGACTATAGACCATTTCGGAGTTACAGTCAGTTACAGTACATCACGATTACCTTACTATTAAAGCATGAATTTGATGTTAACAATACATCTACATAATATTCACATATACAGTTCATAGGAGGCATAATATTAGCCCGAGAGTTAAATCACAAAATAATATTTAAACTATCTATAACATTTCTCATAGACAACATTTAAACCTATAACATTTTTATCTCACAATTCTGACTTTTTTTTTTCACAATTACAAGTTTATATCTCCTAATTTGGACTTTAAAAAATATAAATTCTAGGGAAAAAGGCATAATAAATTATATCTCGCACTTCTGATTTCTCTTCTTAGATTTGCGAGATATAAACTCAGCATCGCATGAAAAAAGTCAGAATTGCAGGATATAAATTCGCTATTACCTTTTTTATTCTTTTATACTATGTCTTCCACAGACTGCTACTGCAGAACTGTCATTTTCTGCCACCAGGTAGGCTCCGCCCACAAAACATCTCTTTTGCTATTGGTCTAAAATGGTCTATTTTGCTATTGTTAAACAGACAATATGTCTAATGTTGTTTTTCTCCACAGGTCTCTGTTTCTAAGAACAGCATTTTCTGAGGTTAAAGCTCGTTGTCTCATTCTCCAAAAGACTCAAACATTTATCTGGAATTTTGATTAATAATATTGGATGAACTGTAAATGTCACACAGGTGCCAAGGAGCTCTTTATAGACAATCACAACCAGCAAAAGGAAGAATTCATTTATTTATTTTTTCTTTTACTGTTTACATTTTTACTCTGATGCAGGTAGTTGTGTTTGAGTATTTCAATTAATGCAGGAATTCTCAACTAATTATGCTTTTAAAAAGTAATTATAATAGACTTATGTGTCTTATGATGTAGTCAAATTCTTAATTGTAATAATCACTTATTTACATGTGGATTATGTATGTATGTGGATTAAAATTGCAATTTTAATTTTAATCTTAATTAAATAATTAAAATTACAATGTTATTTAATGTTCTTTGAAGTGAAGCATGTTCAACAAATAAATCTCATATGTGTGTTGTGGTAAACATTAGTGCATGTTCTCAAGAGATAAAATAAACATAGGGTGGACATGGTGAGACATTTATTTTTGTGGTTTGCACCACATCAAGCAATAAGGAAATAACAGTGTTATTAATGACTTGAATGGGCCACTCAGCCTAAGCATGGAATTCTGTTTACTTGAATAAAAAACATAAGTTATTTCTTACTCTTAGTTGCAATAGAATTACAATTTGCAATATACCCTTCTGCTCTTTTGTCATACCATCACAAGGGGGCACCACAGTACTGATTCATCATCCAATGACTGCTGTTCAAACTATGAAGAGTAATTCACAACCGTATAGTATCGTATAGTGTAGAATAGCATTTGTATGATTTAGGCCAAATAAAAGCATGCTGTTGTCTGTAGACAAAATAACACTAGAGGGAGCTGTGATAATCCTTATCTGATTACACTATTCCCAACCCTATTTGTAAATTCCTCACAGTGTGCTGTTACAGGTTGTAAAGCTGCATGGTATTAGATTAAGACGCTCAACTGATCTAAGTAATTGCAGCTTGAGAACTGGATACTAAGATGAAACCAAAGTGTTTATGTCCCCAGTTAAATTCTAAAAAAAAAGGTCAGCTGGTACACACTAAGGGGTCCTGTGGAAACAGGTCAGCTGACAAGTCTGAATACTGTTTAATTGGAAATACAGGTCATCCCATAACCTTTAAACTAACTCAGGATGTACCAAGGAAGTTGGGGAGTAGTTTTGCAGGAACTTCAGGAAGCACTACACAAGAATTGCGTAAATTGTACTCTCTGAGATTGACCATTCCTTGTTATTCTGTAAAGGTCATACCATTTAACATATTAAAACAACCATGTTCACCACTACAATTTCAGAAATTTGAAAGCTCTGAATGTCCTTGACTTATTGAAATTTAAAGGGAGGCCTGAACGTTTGAAAGATCCAAATATGATTGTCCTCAGATTATATACATCATTTATGTTAACAACGTATCTAAAAAAACAAACAAACAAACAAAAATAAAACATCAGACCCCCGTCAGTATCATTCAATCTAGATTTATTCATGGTTCCTTCCTGTGTATCTTTTCACATCACTTCTCAGGCCCACAGTTTTGATCAAACTAAATATTAAATGCAAACTGCCTACAGTTTTGATTAATTTCAACATCACGCAGTGAAACTGAAGGCTGCATTTCTTATTTCCCCATAAAAAATGCCATTCTTATAAATACAAATATAAAAACGCATGGTCACTTTCCAGTGGCTGTGTTACACCTACAGTAGAGATTTTAGATTGAATCATTTAGATTGAAACAAACTACATACACACAGTATTACTGTTTTTTTCTGTATTATGCTTAATACAGTATCTCCAGTTAAAACCAAAAAACGCATATTGTCCACTCAAGTGGACATCTGAAAAATGTGTGTAAAAAAAAAAAAAAGATCAGGGGTCCATTACAATAAGGAGGTTCAACCAACTCTGAGTTAAAACTTGAACTCTGAGATGGAAAACTCTGAGCTTTCTGTTTCAGATAAGTTGAATTGAGTTAGTTCAATCAACTATAGCCCTATTCGGACGGGACTAGTTTCACAGGGGGACGTTAGAGAAATTTATGTTTCACAGACGTACTTTGAGATTTTAATCCCGTCCGAATCTGCCATGTCTCTTTTTTTCTCACAGGACCTCTGTAAAAATTCCAGAGCAAAGTATACTGTTTTTCGTCAAACTCGGCGGTCCTCAGAGAAATCTAATCCCGTCCGAATGCGAATGTCTGTGATTTCAGAAAATGTTTTTTCCAAAACGCTTTTTCTTGTGTGTTTTGGTCAACGTGAACTACCGTACAATCTCTCGCTGTCGCGCCGGTATTCAAGTTTCTGCTTTTTGCGCACAGATAATGGATGTAGATGTGTTTGGTACACTGCGAAGAAATAATAAATAAAAAAATCAACAAGAAGAGCCAAATCACGTAAACTGTTAAGACTGGCTACTGTAATATCAGTTTCAGGCCAGCCCACATGTAAAACACAGACACTCCTACCTCGGTAATAAACACGGAGATGTTAGTCCCGTCCGAATCCGTACATAAAATCACAGACGTAGGTTGATAACAATTGTTACTCAAACGTCGTTTGGAAAACTAGTCCCGTCCAAATAGGGCTTATGAGTAGGTTGACTCTGAGTTAAGTGCGTGCTCCACGACTATGTAAAGCCATGATCAATGGAGCTCCGATATTATGATTCACCATGGCAACAGCACAAAAAACATCTGCATACTTCCGAGTCGAGACAAGTTTAATTCTTATCACTGTTATAATATCAGAGGTGAAAACTGGCAGAACGTAAGTTATTGAACTAATATTCNTGAAATTACCGTATTTATAGTAATAGGCGCGCACACTTTTTTTTTTGGGCGGCTGGCTTGACCGTGTATTTTCAAACCGCGGCTGGCTTGACCGCAGTGTCCAACTCAATAAGGAGGTTCAACCAACTCTGAGTTAAAACTTGAACTCTGAGATGGAAAACTCTGAGCTTTCTGTTTCAGATAAGTTGAATTGAGTTAGTTCAATCAACTATAGCCCTATTCGGACGGGACTAGTTTCACAGGGGGACGTTAGAGAAATTTATGTTTCACAGACGTACTTTGAGATTTTAATCCCGTCCGAATCTGCCATGTCTCTTTTTTTCTCACAGGACCTCTGTAAAAATTCCAGAGCAAAGTATACTGTTTTTCGTCAAACTCGGCGGTCCTCAGAGAAATCTAATCCCGTCCGAATGCGAATGTCTGTGATTTCAGAAAATGTTTTTTCCAAAACGCTTTTTCTTGTGTGTTTTGGTCAACGTGAACTACCGTACAATCTCTCGCTGTCGCGCCGGTATTCAAGTTTCTGCTTTTTGCGCACAGATAATGGATGTAGATGTGTTTGGTACACTGCGAAGAAATAATAAATAAAAAAATCAACAAGAAGAGCCAAATCACGTAAACTGTTAAGACTGGCTACTGTAATATCAGTTTCAGGCCAGCCCACATGTAAAACACAGACACTCCTACCTCGGTAATAAACACGGAGATGTTAGTCCCGTCCGAATCCGTACATAAAATCACAGACGTAGGTTGATAAGAATTGTTACTCAAACGTCGTTTGGAAAACTAGTCCCGTCCGAATAGGGCTTATGAGTAGGTTGACTCTGAGTTAAGTGCGTGCTCCACGACTATGTAAAGCCATGATCAATGGAGCTCCGATATTATGATTCACCATGGCAACAGCACAAAAAACATCTGCATACTTCCGAGTCGAGACAAGTTTAATTCTTATCACTGTTATAATATCAGAGGTGAAAACTGGCAGAACGTAAGTTATTGAACTAATATTCATTTTCATGGTATTCCATATGCAAAAAATAAATAATGTAAATGCATTTATTTATTTTTTTTGCAAATTATCTGCCAATGGGGTTAGAAAAATAAGTAAGCAGCTATTACAGTAAGTGCAAATAGCTGTAGATGCTAAAAAATAGAAAATAGTGATATGTTGTTTGCAATAAGTGTAAATAGTAATTAGATGCTATTTATACTTTATTACTGGCAGATACATACTATTTGGACCTCAGTATTGTTGTACATTAACAGGATGCAATAATAACAGAATGCAAATTATTATATTTATTAGAATTATACTTTTATCATTATTAAACACTAGTTAGGCACTTTACTTCCACTTCATTTTTATTGAAAATAAATGCCTTTCTGATGTGATGGGAAAAGGGAGAAGAGTGAGCTCGGCAAAAGGCAGACACATACTGGGGTCAATCGCGTCACAAGCCAGTTCCACACGCCTTATGCGCTACTGCCTACACCACTGAAGCCGTTGAATCACACACGTCGTTTTTGACATTGTGTGACATTAGTAGGCGGAGTTAGTGTAAATTTGCACTTAGTAATAGACACTCTGAATAATCTTGTTTTCCGTTTGCATTAAGATTATTTTATATTTGCATATAAAATGGCCTCAGATCACATTCTCATCATCCTTTCTCAAAATTCCTCTGATGCTGTTATAAGAGAAGTGTGTAGTTTAATGTACTCGTATACGTTGACAGTCTGCAATTTTGTACTCATTATATGAAGCCCTTTATGTGATAGACATTAAAATGAACCCTAACATAGAAGGAAATCATAATCAAATAAAGATCTTCCCACAGATTTGAATGCCAGTTGTACTGTGTGACAATATTTCTAAAACAGGCCATTTTCATTTATTTAATGATTACTCACAAATGATGCAAGTGATTCTATGCACCATTGACTTGGTTTTCAAGGAAACATTTCCAGTAATGTCTGATTGTCCATTATTGTGGCATATGTATTCTCATAACTCACATCATATATCTCATACTGCATTACCCTTTAAGACTCAACTATAACGTCACGTTTTAAAAAGCGATTCTAATAGAGGAGACCTGTTTAGCATAGCGTCAGATATCATTGTGCCGCAGTCTTCTGTTTTTGCTATCTATACGAAAGCTGGGGCGATCGTCCACTCGTGGATCCTCCGCGCAGCACACATACTGTTTCCAGATCTTAACGAAAGCATTCCGGAATTTCTTAATACGGAACGCGTAAACAATGGGATTGACGGCTGAGTTGCCATGACTGAGCAAGATAGCCACATACAGAAGGCACATGGAATTGTCACAACTAGGACAGAAGAGAGTGATGCAATTCAGGATATGCAATGGCAACCAGCTAACAGCGAACAAGAAGAGCACCAGTGCAAGAGATTTTGCCAGCTTGAGTTCTTTCCCATAATATCGAGTGGGGTCGGTCTGGTTGGTAGTGACCTTCTTGTTGAGCTGCTTGTGGATCATGTAGAAGATCTCGGTGTAGATGAGCAACATGAGGATGAGCGGTGGCAGCACCCAGCCAAAGAAGTTGAAATAGACCATGTACTCCATACTGATGACATTCTCAAACTCACAGGTTACGAGAAGGTCAGCACCCACAGTGCCGTTGGTCTGTCGTAGCTTATTCAGATTGTTCCATCCCAACATGGGCGTCAGGCCGACTACGATGGCCACCATCCAGCACACTACTACTGCAGTGCCTGCACGCTTTGGAGTCACCACTCTTTTATAGCTGTGGAAAAAACAAACAAACAAAAAAACTAAAGTTTTCAAACAAACAAATGGCCTTGTTTCAAGAAGTATTTTTCCCATAGAGATTTTTAAAAAGTCCTGAGAGTTCTAAGCCATGAACCAAACCAACCCGCTACAAGGTGAATGACAACATTACAAACTTTAATTTGAAGCAAAAAAGTATATGAAAATCTGACAAAAAAACAAAGGTACAAGACAAGCTGTACAAAGGTACAAGACAATTTTGTTGGGCTAAAAGCGAACGTGCTAGTGCATGCCAGGGCCAGTTGCATTTCCACTGTCAGTTCCAGGGCTTGATCAGGTCTCATCTGAGCTTCCTCGGGGCCAACGGCGAGGGGTTTTTGGCTCACCGAATACCTTGGTCCAAAGTGGGCCAACTGGGGCTTGAGGAGTGGTCATAAACAAATGGAGTTTATCTGAGTCAGGAGAGGGTCAACACAGCTGCTAATGTCCCATGTTTTCATACCAGGCTACCAGCTAACCTCAACATTTAAGACAATCCAATTTTCAAAAAACCCCGTACTTTCAGACACCAGTGAGTGTTTGAAATAACTTCTAATTACAATCCAATAGGGATTCTGATCACTGTTTGAGGCAGAAATATATTTATGCTAAAGGCTACTTATGCTAACCATTACGATAAATACCCATATGTTTATGGAAAATACCAGAGACTGCTTGAAGAACTTCAGTATATGGAAGACAAATCATATATGGTTATAATCATGTATTTATTTGGTTTCATGTTTCATCTATATCTTCCCTGTGCCTTTGTTGATACCCAACTAATGCATCCGCATATGTCATAAATTACATATACTCCGGTTAACATACAACTCCTGTTTTCTGTCCGTGAGCTCCCTCTGTTGCTCTGGAAGAAAGGATAACAGTATAGTGAGACTGGTCAGATTGCTCAAACCTCCTCAGAATGCATAATTTTGTGGAAAATTAATAAATGCTCACTCTTTCTAAATAAATGTGATGTTAACATTAACAAGCCTTAATGGAGTTGTTTTGTGCATTCCTGTGATCACAAATAAATGGAGGCAGGCACAACTGAATAGGTATGTGTTCTATTTTTTATGCGAAATGGTAAATACCAGTTTGATTCAGCCTGACTGATGTCCACTCCTGACACAAATTAATAAATTACTGTCACTGTAACATTTTTTATTGTTAAACATTTGTCAAATATAGATCCAGGAATCTTAAAGGTAGGGTAAGCAATATCAAGATAACTTTGAAAGTATAAGGTCCCACCCTCCCTTTAGAGCGCTCTCCAAAGCCAAGCATCCTGCAAAAAACATGACTGTGCAAAGCAGTGTCTGCAAACGAGAGACGTGTTAAATTACCTCATGTCTCAGAGCACATAACATTACAATAAAAATGAACAGAAATAACTTACAGAGCTATTACCACCTGACTGCTGCAGATTCATTTCGGCATTGATAATGTTGACATGGAAATGCAAAAATCTGAGTCTAAGGACATAAACAGCTCCTGGAACATCGTAGGTTATGACATGGTGTGAACGCAGCAGAAGCTCCTTGTTTTGGTTGAGGAGGAACTGTAATAGGTGGCTGCTGTTTGTTTATGGCGCCCGGTGACTGTGTGTCTACAATTCTGCATAGCCTCATGGAACACACTGATGACGTGATATCTGTGCGAGCATGGTGTGCGATAATAGAAATACTTAGGTTGACACCCAGGTGAAAAAAAAGTGCATTTCTATAATGTTCTTAAAGTGCTCTATTTTCGTGCTCTAATTTTGTACTTAATATACTAAAAAAAATTCGGTAACACTTTACAATAACAGTACATGAATAATCATGAACTAATACCTGAATTAATAGTTACTTCAACATGAACTAATGTTCATGTTGAAGTACATGATTAGTTTAAGATATGAACTAATCATGAACTAATGAAGAGTGATCCTTAACTACGACAGGAGTCATAAGGATTCATGCATGAAAACAGCAGCCTTAACTACGCGTTAATACATGTTTGATAATTAATGCATTAATTAACATTTAGGGGTAAACTAAATAAATCAGGCTCCATAAGAGTAAACAAGAAGTACTCTAAATTTGAATTAAACGTAATTTAATACTGTCATAATTTACACTGTAATATCATAATCTGCCATCTGCAGCTTTGTGACAAATAATTGGAATGACACATGATTATTTAGTCATTAATTACATAGATCCGTCTAATCAAACGTGGAAAATAGACTAACTACCACTAATAAATTTAATTTGATCTAAACCGTTTTCTGATTTTTATAGTTCATTTATATTTAGTCATAGCTAAATAGTCATAGTTTATTCCTGGAAGTAAAGTATGTAGGGTTTGTTTCTGGTGGGACACTCATTAGTGGCGCACGCTAGATGTTCTCTTGGCGCGTTTGTTGTGTTCCGAGCGGTAATGCTTGCATTTTAAACTAATAAATGTTGACTGCTTTGGTAAACCGAATTAATAATTAAAGACGTATTTACATGTATGTTTTATTGGGATTTTCAGGAGGTTATGTGCAGTTATTAAATGTATTTTGTATCGTTTAAATGTATATGCTTTGATTAGCATTAGCTTGTGGACGCGCCCGATTTTACATGTGAATGTGCCTTATGCGTGTCTTTACAGGTATGTTTATGGCTTGCTTTCAAGTCCATATATGTTTAATTATATAAAATAAAATACAAATATTTTTTGTTTTTGTTTTTTTGTACCGGGGTGTAAAGCAGAGGTCTCCAAACTCAGTCCTGGAGGGCCACTGTCCTGCAAAGTTTAGCTCCAACCAGCTCCATCACACCTGCTTGAAAGTTTATTGCATGCCTAGTGAGACCTTGATTAGCTGGTTCAGGTGTGTTTAATTGGGGTTGAAGCTAAACTTTGCAGGACAGCAGCCCTCCAGGACCAAGTTTGGAGACCTCTGGTGTAAAGGAATAAGGATGGCACTCTTAGTGTTTATTCATATATTAGTTAATGATTTGTGAGTATCTCTGTATTTAAAAAATTTACTTAAGATACTACTTATTGTACATTTGAACCCATAGTGTACTACAAATGGTAAATAAATATATTTTTTTAAATACAGAGATAGTATATTAAAAGCACATTTTAGTTCATATTTCATCGTGTCTCAAAATAGCACAGTTGAGTACACTTATATGTTCTTAATATACTAAAAATTCTTCTTTAGTACTTTTTCAGATAATCTTAAGTACAAAATCAGTGCGTGAAAATAGAGCACTTTAAGTACATTATAGAAGTGTACTTTTTTTTCACCTGGGCAGGCAGGTAAGACATTGTATCTACTGGCCCAACAGTGGAAACGCAGCTAGATTTTGGCCTTGCGGCTGGAGGTTCAAGGCTATTAGCCCCATCTGGCACATTGTTAGCCCTGGCTCGCACTGGCCCGACAGTGCAAAAGCAGCTACTGTGTACTTTAATGACGCTTTAATGAGGAAAGAACTACAATCTAATGAAGCATTGCGAATGACATAACTGAATGTAAAACAAAACAAAACAATGGAGAACTATATATACAGCATATATATATAATTTGCAGTATTGGGCAGGTATTTCTTTTTTCTGTTAAACATGATTACTTAAAAAATATATATACAAAATAATGCAGGGTGATGGCTTACACAAAACCATATAACAACAACCTCACAGTAGGTCTGTCTTTAAAGGTTTATAAGATATTGTTCAAAATCAATTCCCCTATGGAGAAAATTATTGGGATTTTTACTTCTGCTGTGCAGCCAAAATTATGTACCAGTTATCAATGTAAAGCTGCTTTGACACAATCTACATTGTAAAAAGCGCTATATAAATAAAGGTGACTTGACTTGACTTGACTTCTGGAACCTGGCTATTGCAGTCTATAAAACACTGAGAGGAAAGAGGAAGCTTATGTAAAGAATGCTGAATGATGAAAATTACTAAGATTAGGCCAATTTATGAGGAAGTACAAACCCAACAAGAGAAGTAACTTCAAAATCACATTTGGAAAATCAAGTGCTGTTTATCTGGGGGAAATATATGAAATCCCTGTGATAAATAGCGTGGAAATCAACATTAAAGAGCAATGATCCACTACACAAACTCTGTTGGGAAGGATTACGTTTTGATTTAGTAACAATCCCTTCTCTGTGAAGAGCAAAAGGTCTTTTCAGACAACACAAATGAGGCTAGTGAAGCATGCCATCCACTTAGCTGGCAAACTGGCACTAGTTGCTTGTTTGACCATGCACTTGTCTATTGTAATTACCTCACAAAAACTCAGACTAGAATGCTATAATCCTATTTAATCATTAAAATAAAGGAAGAGGATGTAATTTTAGCTGTTCTTCTGGGACATCAGTGCATAATGGTCTTTCTACTTAATTGTTTTGACTCAATGTTTAAACTCTGTAACTCCAACTTCAAATTAAATGGAAGGAGGCTATGGTCAGGACAGGGAATTAAAGACTGTGAGATTCATGGTTTGAAGGTGACTTTGAAAGTGATTTCATAACAGAGCAATAAAATCAGAAGCTTTGCAGAGCAATGAAAACCCACCCAGATCAAATATCATTTTATGGTCTGAATCAGTTCCAGCAAAGATGCTACAGCTCAATATTTCTCATTGTCGCATTGTTTCTTGTAGTTCTCTAAATTATGATTTTCATGTGATGTTCAGAACAATTATGTGTACATGTTAATCAGAGTAATATGCTTATTTGTTTTCTGTTTTTCTGTTACCATAAAGGGATAGTTCTCCCAAAAATGAAACTCAACCTTTTGTTGTTTCAACTCACATGAATTACTTTCTTCCGTGGAATACAAAAGAGACATTTTGAAGAATGTATTTTCCATGTGATGGCAATGAATTGTGACTGAAAATGTCAGGCCTAAAAAAAGTGAGACTAGCACGCAGTTTCGACTTTGGATCTTTCAAATGATTCGGTTGATCCAATTCGCAAAACGATTAGTTTTACAAAGAAGTAGCTTGAATACCTCTGCTCCTGTCCAATGTGAAAATATATTTTTTCACTTAAGTAAAATTTATATGACTTACCCTCTGATCACACTGCAAAAAAATTATATTTGTTTTCCAGTGCAAATGTCTAAAATCAAGATGCATTTATGGGAGATACAAAGTGACAATATTAAGTCTTGATTTCTGTGAAAATAATTAAAATGAAGTGAGTTTATGATTAAAACGAATACATATCTACCAATGGGCTCAAAAAAAAAAAAAAAAAATGAAAGAGAAATTTTTATAACTCATTTAAGACGTTTAGATGTTTGTATTGGAAAAAATACAAAAATGCTGAGGAAGATATTCCGACGTTTTTGCAATATATGCAACATATAATGCCATGGCTTAATTAATTTAAGGTTTCTGCCCTGATTTAAGACCTTTTTAAGGCCTTAAGTTATGTAAGGGCGAATACTTTTTAAGACCCACAGAAACCCTAACAAATTAAAACTGAACTGGTAATGTGAAATAATTCAAATGTGAAATTAATAAGCAACCAAAATCGTATTAGCCTACCTCATTGGTATCTTGACCCTCAGATAGCGGTCAATAGCAATAGCCAAGAGGGCGAGAATTGAACTTTGCGTTAGTACCAGTACAGTACATGCAACGAGCAGGCAGCTGTAAAAATGAGTCTTCAGTCCGATGCTTATGGTTATAGCCAGAGGAATGACAAGTGCTCCGACCGCAATGTCCGCAAGAGCCAGGCTGACGATGAAGTAAATAGTCGTGTCTCGTAGAGATCGGTTGATTCTCACAGCCCAGACCACCATCACATTCCCAATGACAGAGGAAAGGGCAATGAACACCTCCATCCCAATGTATAGTCCCAGGACACCAGGCATCCTTGCTGGGAATACAAGTGCTTCTGTTCAAGAGGATAAAAGATCCCCCAGATTTTAATGAAAAAAAAAAAAACTCCTGGTAAATCAAACGAATCTAAAATGACGTTTTTATGGCTACATGTCGATGGCAATGTTATAAAACGTAGGATGAAAACAGAAGTTGTTTTTCCTATCCGAAATGCGTCCGCGGCATCACGATCATCATCGTCTCCGGGTGTGTAGTCCAGTTCCACAGTGAACCAGTAGGCTATGAGTCACTTCAGACCCTCCACGAGCACATTCCCCGCTCATTAGACTATATTCAGTCACAGTTCATCAGAAACGATCTGCGCATGAGTCACCACCTGTGCACGAAAGTCAAACAAGACAGCTTCCATTTGGTTTAAAATTAATTAAGTACAGTAGTCGATGTCAAAAAGTCCTGTGAGGTCTGACGGTCACCTTAACCTCGAAACAGTGTAACTCGCACATTGGCTCCACAGAAAAGGCTTCTCGTGCACGCTAGGGCGACCGATACAAGTTTCACAAATCTGATGATAAGGGGGCGCAGGAGAAATTGTTATTCGCATTTATTATTTTAATTAGGTTGCTTCTCAGATTTATTTATTGTATGCTAGATGCTAAATGTAAACCCAGATAGCAGATATAGCAAGAAATCACTGAAACAAAGTTATTAACGTTACAAAGTGATGTTGATTCAATATTGCACCCACAATTAATGTTGAAACAATGATGAGATTTCAAAATAAATAAATAAATGGAATCAATGGCAATGCTGAATCAACATTACACCTGAAAGGATCAGTGGCGGAGCCAGGATTTTTTCATAGCGGTGGCCAGGCAGGGGCCAGCAACCAGTCTGGGGTGGCACAGAAATATTCATTTCAACATAAAAATTAGTCTGACTATAATGTACTGGACTGTGCCTACAACACAACTGAATACAGTTAATTTGTACTAAATTGTAATTGAGAAAGATCTAATTGAATTAGATCATGGAATGCGGAGTGAATTTGACCTTTTCTTTTTCTTTTTTTTTTAATCATTCATCACTTGCATATTAATAAAGGAAGCTAAATTTCAACTTGTTCAGTCAGTTCTGGTTCTCAAACCCCCAATAGCTTGTTTTCCATTGTTGCATCTCCATGGATGAGACATGCAGATAGCTACATACTGTAGTTCAAAGATTATTCAACCTTCATTGAATTTTATGTATAATCAATGAACTATTCAACAATTCTGTGTTTGTCTGTTTCAAAAACTAACCAAAAAAGTAAACACTAAATGTTTAACTTTCTATATTTTCAAAATAAATAATTGCAACAGTTCTGTCATACCTAAATTAAACTCAGTACAAAGGTAAAAAGTGTTCTCTTTTGAATTCCCATTTGCTGATGCGGAGTCAACAGCACATAAATGCCAGAATGTAAAATTTATTATTTTATGCATTTAAATGTGATACAGTTTAGTTTGTATGTTATAAATGAATAAAATTAGCATATTCTAGTACAAATGCAGAGTTCTCACATTTATTTATGCATTAAAAAAATTACATATCAGCTTGTGCCTTATATTGTGATCTCACATAGCTGAATATTTTACACGCATATATCTAATATAGGCCTACATACAAGCATGCACAGTTTTAACGCAGCTTTAATTGCCTTTTGGGCTGTTTTATGACTTAATAGACGACAGAACTACGACGCTGCATGCTCGTAGTTTCTTTTGCGCAGTATTTAACTGCGGTCAAGCCAGCCGCGGTTTGAAAATACACGGTCAAGCCAGCCGCCAAAAAGAAAAGTATGTGCGCATATTACTATAAATACGGTAATTTCAGGAACAGCAGAGAGAGAACGCGCTTTCAGAGCGCTTGTGTTCTTTCTATCTATCTATCTATCTATCTATCTATCTATCTATCTATCTATCTATCTATCTATCTATCTATCTATCTATCTATCTATCACCTTTATTTTTTCTGTCTAATACATAATGCATCTTTCTTTTTCTTTCTTTCTAATATATCTATCTTTTTTGGTTTACAGTATTAAAATGACAATTACTCTTGAATTAAATTGTGTTACTGTCTTACTGCATGAGGATTACTGTCTGATTAGGCCTATAAACACTTCATTTCAAATGAGTAGAAAATACCAATGGCCTGTTTCTATAGGGGACATCCCATACAGTTTACATACCTCATATCTATCCTTTTCACTGAAGCATTTTGGAGATATGCCATATTATTCGACTTCAAATGCCTATAAACACCTCATTTCAAATAAGTAGAAAAAAATAATGAACTGTTTCTATAGGCGAGGTCCCATAGAGTATGCACACCTCATATGACTACATTTTACTGCAGCATTTTGGAGATATGCCACATTATTTGACTTTGGAGGCCTATAAAGACCTCATTTCAAATAAGTGGAAAAAACTAATTGTCTGTTTCTATAGGGGACGTCCCATAGAGTATGCATACCTCATATGAGTACATTTTACTGCAGCATCTTGGAGATTTTTCTCATTATTTGACTTTGGAGGCCTATAAACACCTAATTTCAAATAAGTAGAAAAAACTAATGGTCTGTTTCTATAGGAGACATCCCATAAAGTATGCATACCTCATATGAGTACATTTCACTGCAGCATTTTGGAGATATGCCACATTATTTGACTTCAAAGGCCTATAAACACCTAGTTTCAAATAAGTAGAAAAAAATAATTGTCTGTTTCTATAGGGGACATCCCAGAGAGTATGCATACCTCATATCTATCCTTTTTACTGCAGTATTTTGGAGATATGCCACATTATTTGACGTCAAAGGCCTATAAACACCTAGTTTCAAATAAGAAGAAAAAAATAATGGTCTGTTTCTATAGGGGACATCCCATCCAGTAAGCATACCTCATATCTATCATTTTTACTGCAGCATTTTGTAGAAATGCCACATTATTTGAGTTCAAAGGCCTATAAACACCTCATTTAAAATAAATAGAATTAACTAATGGTCTGTTTCTATAGGGGACGTCCCATAGAGTATGCATAACTCATATGAGTACATTTTACTGCAGCATCTTGGAGATTTTTCACATTATTTGACTTTGGAGGCCTACAAACACCTCATTTCAAATAAGTAGAAAAAAGTAATGGTCTGTTTCTATAGGGGACATCCCATACAGTATGCATACCTCATATCTATTATTTTTACTGCAGCATCTTTGAGATATTCCACATTATTTGACTTTGGAGGCCTATAAAGACCTCATTTCAAATAAGTAGAAAAAAACTAATGGTCAGTTTCTATAGGGGACATTCCCATACAGTATGCATACCTCATATGAGTTAATTTTACTGCATTATCTTGGAGATATTTCACATTATTTGACTTCAAAAGCCTATAAACACTTCATTTCAAATAAGTAGAAAAAAATAATGGTCAGTTTCCATAGGAGACAAACCATACAGTATACATACCTCATATGAGTACATTTTATTGCAGCATTTTGGAGATTAGCCACATTATTCGACTTCACAGGTCTATAAAGACCTAATTTCAAATAAGTAGAAAAAACGAATGGTCTCTTTCTATAGGGGACGTGCCGTACAGTATGCATACCTCATATCTATCCTTTTTACTGCAGCACTTTGGAGATATGCCATATTATTCGACTTCAAAGGCCTATAAACACCTAATTTCAAATAAGTAGAAAAAAATAATGGTCTGTTTCTATAGGGGACGTCCCATAGAGTAAGCATACCTCATATGAGTACATTTTACTGCAGCATTTTGGAGATATACCACATTATTTTACTTCAGAGGCCTATAAACACCTCATTTCAAATAAGTAGAAAAAACTAATTGTCTGTTTCCATAGGAGACAACCCATACAGTATACATACCTCATATGAGTACATTTTACTGCAGCATTTTGGAGATTAGCCACATTATTCGACTTCATAGGTCTATAAAGACCTCATTTCAAATAAGTAGAAAAAAACTAATGGTCTCGTTCTATAGGGGACGTGCCGTACAGTATGCATACCTCATATCTATCCTTTTTACTGCAGCACTTTGGAGATATGCCACATTATTCGACTTAAAAGGCCTACAAACACCTAATTTCAAATAAATAGAAAAAAAGAATGGTGTGTTTCCATAGGGGACGGCCCATACAGTATGCATACCTCATATCTATCCTTTTTACTGCAGCATTTTGAAGATATGCCACATTGTTCAACTTCACATGTCTATAAACACCTCATTTCAAATAAGTAGAAAAAAATAATGGTCTGTTTCTACAGGGGACATCCCATAGAGTATGCATACCTCTTCTGAGTACAATTTACTGCAGCATCTCTGAGATATTTCACATTATTTGACTTTGGAGGCCTATAAAGACCTCATTTCTAATAAGTAGAAAAAACTAATGGTCTGTTTCTATAGGGGACATCCCATACAGTATGCATACCTAATGTCTATCCTTTTTACTGCAGCATTTTGGAGATATTCCACATTATCTGACATCCTGTTGAGGCAGGGGCTGAGGCCTGTGGCCTGGAGCTCCTGTGGGAGCACTCTGTTTGCATCTCAAGAGATAACACACTGTCCATTGTTTTTCTCCCTCACATATCCGGCCCCTCTGGGGTTGGATGCAATGGTACAGACATGGCAGAGGCTGCGCCTGTACATAAGTGGAATGTGTTCGCTTCATGTTGTAGAGGTCGTATGTTCGTTATCTCCTTCCACCTTGAAGGTATATGTGGCAGCCATCTCAGCTTACCATACTCCTCGGGATGGTACGCCAGTGGGGAGACACCTGTGGGTTACTCGCTTCCTTTGTGGCACTTTGAGGCTAAGACCTATGTCACATCAGAGGGTACTGACTTGGGATTTGGCCATAGTCTTAGAAGGCCTATCCCCTTCTCCTTTTGAGTCCATTGAAGAGGTTCCTGAGAAGTTCCTCACTCTCAAGAATGTTTCTGCTCGCTATTTCGTCTCCAGAATTGGAGACCTTCAAGCTCTGTTGGTCTCTCCCTCTTGTCTGGACTTTGCTCCAGGCATGGTTAAAGCCTTCTTGTTTCCTTGGGAAGGTTATGTTCCTAAGGTTCCCACTAATGTGGCAGGCCCTATTATGCTGCAGGCCTCCTGTCCTCCTCCTTACCAGGATTCAGACCAGGAGAAACTTAATTTTTTCTGTCCTTTCAGAGCTTTAGATGCTTACATTAGCTGCCCTGTGGTGAGAAGCTGATCAACTCTTTGTGTGTTTCGGGTCCCCTTGAAGAGGGCACCCTTCATCTAAACAAACTTTAAGTAAGTGGATAGTCGAGGCTATCTCACTTGCTTACAAGTTGCCTGACCAACTGTCACCTCTTATGGTCAGAGCCCACTCTACTCGGAGTATGGCTGCCTCTAAGGATTAGATTTTTGGAGTCTCTCTTCAAGAAGTGTGTGATGCGGCAAGTTGGTCCTCGCCGCACACATTTGTCACGTTTTATAACCTGGACCTGACCTTGACCCAGGGGTCATGATTTCACACAGACAGGCACTTGGTTTCACGGCGGCGTGGCACCCATGCTTCCTGACTGAAGGAGAGGAGACAAACCTTTAAGCCATTTGTAGCAACCAAATGGTCACCAGAAAATAAAGAATCTTTGATAGCCAGATCAAAAGAGAAAGAGACTATGCAGGCCTGTTTCTCTGAGTGACCTAACTTTACAGAAAAACCCAGAGAGACTGTTTCTACAACTAAAACAGCATTGAATTGTTCCAAACAATTTGTATCAAACATCTTTCAACTGCATAAATGTTATATCATGTCTACACATGCTACATGTAACCTGTTATGCTTTAAAAAACCCACAATTCATGAAAATGTGAACTTTTGAATGATTGATTGAAAGTATGTCTGGTTTGGAATGAATTTAAGTCTCTAGTGTATGTTTAAATCATGGCTTGAATGAAATCTTTGTTAAATGTATCATATTCCATTTAATAGAAGTCATGTATAAATGGTACTCTCTGGCGAAGCCGGCATTTCCAGAGAATGGAGATAACGGTTATTTTATGATTGGGGGCGGAGAAAAGCCACCTTTGAAACAAGATGATACCTGATTGTTCAGAACTCCTAACAGAGGTGGGAAAAACACCTAAGTTTAGATAGTCACATCACAAGACAAAGAAGTAGAAACAAAAAAGGCTACGACTAGACCAGAAGAAAGAAGAAACAAAGAAAAAGACCAGACTGAGCTGAAGACAAAGGACAGACAAGCAACTCATTCAAGCCATCCAACTTCTACTCACTTTTCATTTCTTTCACTTAACTTTCTTTTCCGTTGAGAGTCTTGTGTTCTACATTTTTCCGCAAAGTTTAATAAACGACTTTTGCCGGCTCAACTTTAATTCCAGCCACAACAAGAGACTTCATTTCATTTGCCAGCACGCTCAAACGTGATTGGTTTTTACCTAACCACAATCCGGACCTGAAAAGATCCTGCAACAAATCATTGACTCGGAAAACCCTTCTCTCCATTTGAAGTCGACAAGCAAGTACCACCAGATTCTAACACTGAACTGGTGCATTAAATTAATGATTCATAGTTTGTTCAGGTCAGGTCTTTTAAAGTGCATATTTTGCTAGAAATCATGCTCATCATTTCATTCTCTCTCAAAACTCTTCCTTTCATTTCCTTTCTTTCTGCAACGTGTATGAATGTTTGCATGTGTTTGCGTGTTTGTGTTAGATTAGTTTGTGTTAGAATAAATACTCTTGTCAATTTTAAAAGAAAGTGTCTTGTATTATGTGCTCGAAAATGTAATGTCTTAAACTGTCAATCTTAATGTTACTCTAATTAGTGTTTTTACCATAGTGGATATTAATATCTGCTACAAGAGCTTATTACGGCCTGAGCAGATGAACGCTGTATGATTAAGTTGCTCTTTTGTAAACTAAATGACTCTTTATAATTCACTATAAATCAATTATTTAATTTGAGCTGAATTCGGTTCTACAACGAGTTCCCTTGAAAGGGAACGTCTCAGGTTTTTATACTTATAAGGACTTCATAATGTCCTTGAAAAATTGCATATTTCTCCCAAACACCACAGCTAGATTGCTACATATAAAGTGCGTATATAATGTGGGATGCCCCCTACAGGAATATACCATCAATTTTTTTCGAATGATAGGAAACATGGATTAGCATGGCATTTCTGCCTGATGCACCTCCACTGAAACAGACCATTAGTTTTTCTTTTACTTATTAGAAATGGGGACTTTATAGGCATCTGATATTAAAGTCAGAAAGGCATCTGACTTTATAGGCATCTATATCTCCAAAATGCTGCTGTAGAATGGTTTCAAATGAGTTGTGTACATAGTAAGGCACGTCCCTTATAAGAACTGCCAATACTTTTTTCTACTTATTAGAAAAGAGGACTTTATAGGCATCTGAAGTAGTAAAATGTGACATACGTACATCCAAAATGCTGCTCTAAAATGTTTTCATATGTGGTGTGAGTGTCACAGTAGTCAAGTCAAGTCAAGTCACCTTTATTTATATAGCGCTTTTTACAATGCAGATTGTGTCAAAGCAGCTTTACATTGATAACTGGTACATAATTTTGGCTGCACAGCAGCTCTTAAAGAATAGTGTCAATGCAGGCAGATCAGAAGCACTGTTGATTAAATGTCAAGAATACTGTTGAATATCAAATGTCAAGTCAAATGTCAAGTGTCCCCAACTAAGCAAGCCAAAGGCGACAGCGGCAAGGAACCCAAACTCCATCAGGTGACATCAGGTGGCAAACAGGTGGCAAACAAGTGGCAAATAGGTGTTAAAATGGAGAAAAAAAAAACCTTGGGAGAAACCAGGCTTAGTCGGGGGGCCAGTTCTCCTCTGGCGAACAGTGCTTTGTTACGAATCAGGTTGCTATCATAAGTCTGATAGGATCGCACCAATCAAAGTGTTTATTTCAGTTCCATCCAGTTGAGGATCGTATTCATCACGCCGGTATGGACGGTTTGTTGAGGAACTGTGCTACTGGCTGTCGTGTCGATGAGGCCTTCACGATGGATGATCTAGTTGACTCGATCTCTGCTGATACTTCAGGGCTGCGTTGTGGTCATGTCCAGTTGAGGATCGTATTCATCACGCCGGTATGGACGGTTTGTTGAGGAACTGTGCTACTGGCTGTCGTGTCGATGAGGCCTTCACAATGGATGATCTAGTTGACTCGATCTCTGCTGATACTTCAGGGCTGCGTTGTGGTCATGTCCAGTTGAGGATCGTATTCATCACGCCGGTATGGACGGTTTGTTGAGGAACTGTGCTACTGGCTGTCGTGTCGATGAGGCCTTCACAATGGATGATCTAGTTGACTCGATCTCTGCTGATACTTCAGGGCTGCGTTGTGGTCATGTCCAGTTGAGGATCGTATTCATCACGCCGGTATGGACGGTTTGTTGAGGAACTGTGCTACTGGCTGTCGTGTCGATGAGGCCTTCACAATGGATGATCTAGTCGACTCGATCTCTGCTGATACTTCAGGGCTGCGTTGTGGTCGTGTCATGGCTCCGGTCCTTGGTCTCAGCTGAATACGGCCCGGATCCGGTTGACTACGGTAAACCTCGGGATAAACAGAAAGACTAATATTAGCGTAGATGCCATTCTTTTTCAGATGTAACGAGTACATCTGGTGTTATAGAAAGTGTTCCTGGTTCCGGCTGACCTATTTTATGCAGCCTAATAATCCTTTAACGGATTTGAAAATATAAATTGATAATGTGTTATGTGTATGCCAGGTTAAAGAGATACGTTTTTAGTCTAGATTTAAACTGACAGAGTGTGTCTGCATCCCGAACAATGCTAGGAAGATTGTTCCAGAGTTTAGGTGCCAAATAGGAGAAGGATCTACCGCCTGCGGTTGATTTTGATATTCTAGGTATTATCAGCTGGCCTGAATTCTGAGATCGCAATAAACGTGAAGGACTATAATGCATTAAGAGCTCGCTTAGGTACTGGGGAGCTAAACCATTTAGTGCTTTGTAAGTAATTAGCAAGATTTTAAAATCTATACGATGTTTAACAGGAAGCCAATGCAGTGATGACAGAACTGGGCTAATATGGTCATACTTCCTAGTTCTAGTAAGAACTCTAGCTGCTGCATTTTGTACGAGCTGTAGTTTATTTATCAAGCGGGAGGAACAACCACCCAGTAGAGCGTTACAGTAATCTAGCCTTGAGGTCATGAACGCATGAACTAACTGTTCTGCATTTTTCATTGAGAGCATATGTCGTAGTTTAGATATATTTTTAAGATGGAAGAATGCGGTTTTACAGATGCTAGTAACATGGCCTTCAAATGAAAGATTGGTATCAAAGAGCACACCCAGGTTCCTAACTGACGACGAAGACTTAACAGAGCAGCCATCAAGTGTTAGACAGTATTCTAGGTTATTGCGTGAAGAAGTTTTCGGTCCAAAAATTAGAATCTCTGTTTTTTCTGAATTTAGTAGTAGGAAATTACTGGTCATCCAGTTTTTTATATCAGCTATACATTTTGTTAATTTAGCGAATTGGTAAGTTTCATCAGGGCGCGAAGAGATATAGAGCTGAGTATCATCAGCGTAACAATGAAAACTAACGCCATGCTTTCTAATGATATCTCCCAAGGGTAGCATTTACAGAGTGAAAAGCATCGGTCCTAGTACTGAGCCTTGCGGTACTCCATATTTAACTTGTGATTGATATGACATCTCATCAAATTAGTGTAGGTTCCGGTAAAGAGGAGGTGTTCATGGACTTCAACAGAGCTGGGTTTTATTATCAAAAGGAAGGCAGAGAACCATACACACATTTAACATAACAATAGAATGGACAGGGAGTGCTAGGAGTGAGTCCAACTTAAAGGAAGTGCTGATGACAATAGACAGGTGCAGGGAATCCAGGGAGAAGCGGGAAGGCTGATGAGGAAGTGCAAAAAGATGTGGAGCAGGGAGGATTCTGGGAAACGGAGTCCAGGACAGGCGTGATTGTAACATTTCCTCCCCCTCCCCGGTAGGCATGTCCTCGCACCTCAGATGGAACAATGGGAGATGGGGGGTGGGCGCCCTGGAGACCTACACACAGGTGCGAGGAGAAGTGCAGACGGGTACAGAGGTCTCCAGGGTGGGTCTAGGAGTTTGGGCCGTCACAGTGGGTCAAGAGTCTCGGGCGGCCATGGCGGGTCAGAGGCCGTAGGCGGCCATGGTGGATCCTGAGTAGAGCCCCACCCACATGTGTTCCACCCACATGTTCCCCACCTACGGGTACATGGGCCAAAAAAAAGGGCTTGTGGAATGGATTGTGCTTGTGTGGGCAGCTGGAGCGGGCTCGTGGGCAACTGGAGCGGGCTCGGCGAAGGCTGGACCTACTGGCTCTGTCCAAATGTCAATTAACCAGTAATTTAATTGAGAAGCGGGAAGGCTGATGAGGAAGTGCAAACAGGTGTGGAGCAGGGAAGATTCTGGGAAACGAAGTTCACAACAGGCGTGATTGTAACAGTGTGTATATGGTATGGCTTGTCCCCTATAAGAACTGGCAATTTGTTTTTTCTACTTATTAGAAATTTGGTTTTTATAGGTGAATAAAGTAGATAAAAAAGATGCGTGTCTCCAAAACGCTGCAGTAAAATGGTTTCATGTGTGTTGTGCATATAGTAAGGCACATTCCTTATGAGAACTGGGCATTATTTTTTTCAACTTACAAGAAATGAGGACTAGTAGTAAGTAGTAAAATGTGACATATCTCCAAAACGCTGCAGTAAGATGTGGTGTGTATTTGGGATATCTCCTATAGAAACTGACTTTTTTTTTTCTACTTATTAGAAATGAGGACTTTATAGTCCTCCAAAGTTGATTAATGTGACATTTCTCCAAAATACTGCAGTAAAATGGTTCCATATGAGGTATGCATATTGTATGTAACGTCCCCTTTAGAAATTAACTGTAGGGAACCCCCGATCGGCCCAAAAACGGAATCCGACGGCCTGGGCGAAGATTAACCCATGTATGTCTTTTCAGTGCCTCTGTGAAGCTCACTTAATTTCCCTAGTTTAATCTGACTCCAATTTCAAATGATTATTAGTCTTAGGTTGTGTTTCCAATAAGAAATTAATCATTGGTTATGTATTAATTTAGATAATTGATAATTCTGGATATCTCATACTTTCAATTATTCGTTCATCAAGGACCCAATGCCACACAGAGATACTCACCCCCGGTTTTGCGGTAAACTCACAAACATAAACTCGCCAGTCTGATCTTTGTCAGAGGGTGTAATAAGTTGGCTAATACCTTTAGTCGGTTGCCTACTGCTCACTTGAACAAAAGTGTATTTTAATTTAGCCACTTCCATACACCTTACTAAATTAGCGGTAAACTGAAATCAAAAAGGTCTTCAGATGAAGTGCCTACTGCTCCTTCATTCATGCGCCTTCAGTTTGTTCTACCCTGGACACAGATTTACAGTAGCATTAGCCTCCCATAATTAACTGGTAATAATGATATAAGGAGAATCCAGAGTAAATCAAATATAACCTTTTATTTGTCAGGTAAAAGTGTATCATGCCAATTACACAAATAACCAATTAGAAGCCAAATCAGAAATCAGAAATACATAACATCAGTTGCTCAAAAACAATTGCATATACACACAGTGGTGGATTAGTGTTTTTTAAGACACACACCCATCACCGTACGGGGTTTCTGGCTACAGAAGATCCCACATGACTGCTTTACACTTTACCTTATATACACAGACCAGAACAAAAGGTTTGTAAATTTTTACTACACCAACACCTGTTTTAGGGGGAGAGGAGTGGGTTTTCACAACACCACCCAAAAAAAGGACTAAATTCTCCTTAGTTTTCAACCATCTTCATAATACCAGTGACTGCGGTGAAATTGAGACCATTTTACTAATCGCACAGAGATATTTAAAGCTGCTGTCGATGCCGATTTTTGGCCCTCTAGCGGTTAATAAACAGAAGTGCATGCGTCTTGCGGAAGAACATTGTAGCCGGAGCTACTTTTCTCCATGTATGTCTATGGCGAGTCACGCAGTTACTGTGATACTCTGCGGCAAGTCCTACCAGTCCGGTCTGAAATAGTCAGAATATAAACACTTATTATAAGTGTACCATAATAATTCAGGATAAGACAAAAACACGGTTTGGAAAATGGATTCATGTTGTATATTCTCATTATATAAAAAAAGTTGCAGACTGCAGCTAACCAAACATAATTTTAAAAACAATAGATACACCAGATACATTATACATCTTGGAGAACTTTCAGTGACTTGTGTCAGGGGGAAAGGAGTTTGTGGGTTTCCTGTAGACGTGTGAGGACAGTTTAGGGCAAGGCGTTGTCCTATGCTATTTCTCTGAGTTTTATTGCTTTATTGCAGGTTGCTTGATCTCAGTTTTTGTCTAAAATTGAAAATCAAGTCTTACAGAACCATGAGTTTTTTCTACTTATTAGAAATGAGTTTTTTATTGGTGCATAAAATAGAAAATTAACAAATAATAGATATGAGGTATACATACTGTATGGGACATGCCCTATAGAATCAGACCATTCTTTGTTACTACTTATTTGAAATGAGGTGTTTATAGGCAGTTGAAGTCAAATAATGTGGCATTTCTCCAAAATGCTGCAGTAAAAATGATACATATGATGTATGCATACTGTATAGGACGTCCCCAATAGAAACAGACCATTTCTTTTTTCTACTTATTTGAAATGAGGTGTTGATAGGCCTCCAAAGTCAAATAATGTGAAAAATCTCCAAGATGCTGCAGTAAAATATACTCATATGAGGTATGCATACTGTATGGGACGTCCCATATAGAAACAGACCATTCGTTTTTTCTACTTATTTGAAATGAGGTTTTTATAGGCATTTGAAGTCAAATATTGTGGCATTTCTCCAAAATGCTGCAGTAAAAATAATAGATATGAGGTATGCATACTGTATGGGACATCCCCTATAGAAACAGACCATTATTTTTTCCACTTATTTGAAATGAAGTGTTTATAGGCTTTTGAAGTCAAATAATGTGAAATATCTCCAAGATAATGCAGTATAATTGACTCATATGAGGTATGCATACTATATGGGATGTCCCCTATAGAAACTGACCATTAGTTTTTTCTACATATTTGAAATGAGGCCTTTATAGGCCTCCAAAGTCAAATAATGTGGAATATCTCCAAAATGCTGCAGTAAAATGTACTCATATGAGATGTGCATACTCTATGGGGTGTCCCCCTATAGAAACAGACCATAATTTTTTTCTACTTATTTGAAACTAGGTGTTTATAGACCTTTGAAGTTGAATAATGTGGCATATCTCCAAAATGCTGCAGTAAAATGTACTCATATGAGGTATGTATACTGTATGGGTTGTCTCCTATGGAAACTGACCATTATTTTTTTCTACTTATTTGAAATGAGGTGTTTATAGGCCTTTGAAGTTGAATAATGTGGCATATCTCCAAAATGCTGCAGTAAAATGTACTCATATGATGTATGTATACTGTATGGGTTGTCTCCTATAGAAACTGACCATTAGTTTTTTCTACTTATTTGAAATGAGGTGTTTATAGGCCTTTGAAGTTGAATAATGTGGCATATCTCCATAATGCTGCAGTAAAAAGGATAGATATGAGGTATGCATACTGTATGGGATGTCCCCTATAGAAACAGTCCATTGTTTTATTCTACTTATTGGAAATTAGGTGTTTGTAGGCCTCCAAAGTCAAATAATGTGAAAAATCTCCAAGATGATGCAGTAAAATTGACTCATGTGAGGTATGCATACTGTATGGCACATCCCCTATAGAAAGAGACCATTGTTTTTTCTAATTATTTGTAATACTGTGTTTATAGGCTTTTGAAGACAAATAATGTGAAATATCTCCAAGATATTGCAGTAAAATTGACTCATATGAGGTATGCATACTGTATGGGAAGTCCCCTATAGAAACAGACCATTAGTTTTTTCTACTTATTTGAAATGTGGTCTTTATAGGCCTCCAAATTCAAATAATGTGGCATATCTCCAAAATACTGCAGTAAAATGTACTCATATGAGGTGTGCATACTCTATGGGACCTCCCCTATAGAAACAGACCATTATTTTTTTCTGCTTATTTGAAATGAGGTGTTTATAGGCCTTTGAAGTCGAATAATGAGGCATATCTCCAAAATGCTGCAGTGAAAAGGATAGACATGAGGTATGCATATTGTATGGGATGTCCCCTATATAAACAGGCCGTTGGTTTTTTCTACTCATTTGAAATGAAGTGTTTATAGGCCTAATCAGACAGTAATCCTCATGCAGTAAGACAGTAACACAATTTAATTTAATTTGTAAACCAAAAAAGATAGATATATTAGAAAGAAAGAAAGAAAGAAAGAAAGAAAGAGATGCATTATATATTAGACAGAAAAAATAAAGATTAGATAGATAGATACAACACAAGCGCTCTGAAAGCGCGTTCTCTCTCTGCTGTTCCTGAAATTACCGTATTTATAGTAATAGGCGCACATACTTTTTTTGGGCGGCTGGCTTGACCGTAGTTTTGCAACGGCTGTGATGTAATTATATAAATAATAGTCTGACGCGCTGCATACTTGCTGTAACAGTGCTGTGTTTTCATTTTCGATTAACTGTAAATGCTACTTTGTTTGTGACGTTTAAATTTGCATTTGGGAATGCAATATTAGTCATTAGAATCGTTTTTAATTCTGTTGTTGTTTACAAAGAGAAGTTTCAATGACACGTGATTCTTCAGAAATGCTGATTTGCTGCACAAGAAACATTCACTATTTATATTATTACGGTTAAAATGCAGTTTTTGCTGCTTAAAATTTTTGTGGAAATCCAATTTAAACATTTGTGGTAAGATTAAAAAAAAAAAAAAATCATACTTTAATTCGTCATACTTTCAAGTGAGTGAAGACTGAAGACATTTAAAATGTTACAGAATATTTCTATTTAATAAATGCTTTAATAAATAATATATTTGATAAATACATGTAATATAATTTCAAATAAATGCTGTTCATTGAACTTCTTATTTTTCAAAGAAAACTAACAAATATCACCATTTCCACAAAAATATGAAGCAGCACAACTGTTTTCAACATTGATAATAATCAGAAATGTTTCTTGAGCATCAAATCAAATTGTAATGATTTCTGAAGGATCATGTGACACTGAAGACTGGAGTGATGATGCTGAAAATGATCACAGGAATAAATTACATTCTATAAAATATTTTTTTTTATTTGAAAGAATATTTCACAATGTAGCTCTTTTTACTGTATTTTTGATCAAATAAATGCAGCCCTGGTGAGCAGATGGGACTTATTTTAAAATCAATAATTGTTTCCAAACATTTTGCAGGTACTTTAATAAAAACACGTCTATTAATACATTTAAAATATGTATTAATGTACATTAATTATTTAATATACATGTGTAGTATAGATATGTATATATGTGTATATATATATGTGTATGTGCGTGCGTGCGTGCTAGCTGTGAACTCGCTCAGGGCGGTTCTATGTTAAAACTGCAGTGTCTTTCAACATTCGTGGACGGGGCCTGTAGCTAAAGTGACGTCACAATGCTAGGAACCTGCAAACGGCTTGTTCTGAGACACTGCTTATGATTTATGGGGATTAAAAATAAAAGAGTGGTTAGATTTTTATCATTATAGGGTGGTTGTGTACACACACTGCCAAACCACATTTATAGCCAAACACCATGCAAAAGTGAATTTTCCATAGGTCCCCTTTAATGCGGAATAGAGGATCAGTTCATGTGCACTTCAGGCTGCCGCTTCTCTTGAACTGAGGCACATGACGTTCTGTCATGCCACATTAAAGAGCGGCAAAACGGTTTTTATGTTTTTTTTATTCCAAAGTAAAATAGGCAGAACAAACCACAAATCTTATTTTGATTTATTGGATGGTTACATATCCTCACAATTTTTTAATTGATATACGGAAATCCTTGACCATTCCTAGTGGGTATACGGCGTATACCTGCGTATCACATAGACTACACTACTGCTTCTATGCAAAATTAAATTTAAATGACAATAATAAATCATAACAGTCAATTTATTCCAAAGTATGCATAATAAACCAGACCAATTTATCATAACTAAAATATTACACTGTTCAAACAAAGTAATGTTTACAGGGATCTGTAACATAACATGGGTGTGGCAAGGGGGGCGTGGTTCAGCGACGTCTGCAGCGGGAGAGAGAGTCAGGAGATGAGCGGTGAGTGGGTTAAATGCAAATGACGAACACCTGTCTCTTGTTTCAGTAATTGGCGTGGAGAGAGTATATAACGCCAGGAGAAACAGGAGTGGCTGAGAGAGAGAAGGACTACTGACTGCTGCCCACACTGGGATATTGAAACTTTGTGGAGAAGAATTGTGATTTATTTTTGTGACCATTTTGTGCCTGTCTGCACACCCTTTTGTTTGTGAAAACCTGAATAAAAAGCAGTCAGTAGTCAAGGCGACCCTGTCCTCTTCCTTCCTTACATTGAACTTTGCTACACTGGTGCCGAAACCCGGGAAGGGAGAGGGAAGCCGCCGCCATGCAATCGTCCTCCGGAACGCCATTTGTGGAGATTATCAGCACCCTCGCGGTCATGCAACAGGAGCAACACCAGGCCCTGCTGGACTTGAGACAAGATCAAGAAAGATGTTTTCAAACTGTCTCCAAGCCCAGCGGGAGGACCGCGAGAGGTTCCGGAGCTGGATTGACCGGGAGGTTCGACCGGAAGCCATGGAACATCGTGCTGTGCCCACCCAACTGCCCTTCAACAAGATGGGATCTGCGGACGGCCCGGAGGCGTTCCTGGACCTTTTTGAAAAGAAGGCCGAGCTGTTGGGCTGGCCGCGGGACCAGTGGCCGATGCGCCTGGTCCCGTTGCTCTCCGGGGAGTCCCAGATAGCGGCACAGCAGCTTCCGGTGCAGAATCTCCTGGTCTTCGACGACCTGAAGAGGGCCATCCTCCAGCGGGTCGGCCGGAGTCCTGAGGAAAATCGCCAGCGTTTCCGCTCCCTCCTGCCGCAAATGGCTGTTGGCTGAGGGAAGCGACGTGGAGAAGATCGTCGACCGAGTGGTACTGGAGCAGTTTATCACTCGGCTCCCGAAGAAAACAGCCGAGTGGGTCCAGTGCCACCGCCCCACGTCGCTGGATTCGGCCATCCATCTCGCGGAGGACCATATGGTGGCGTGCCCCGGGGTCGGCGAACCCCTTCCATCTGCTTCTCTCTCTCCCTCTTCATCTTCTGTCCCTCTCTCTTGTTCTGTCCCTCTCTCTCGTTCTGTCCCTCTCCCCAGGTCCCGGCCGCCTGGCCATCCTCGAGTCCCGCCCCGGGGGCGGGGCGGGTTTGACCAGAGCCAGTTTGGGAGTCCCCGAGCCCCGCCCAGGAGGGCGGGACTGACTTCCGCGGGGCAGGACCCCACTCCTGTTTCTCCGCTTTCTCCGCTCCAATCATTTACCCCACTCCTTGCCACTGGGGCGGCGGGGAGGTCTGGGCCAGCCTGTTGGCATTGCGGGGACCCGGAGCATTTTGTGGACAGGTGCCCGGTGATGGAGGTTGGGACAATGGTCCAGGTCCCGGACGCCCCGCAGGCTGCCCCAGGTCAAGCTGGCTGGTACCAAATACCTGTGAGTATCAAGGGGGTTACCTATCAGGCTTTGGTGGATTCAGGCTGTAACCAAACCTCGATTCATCAAAGCCTGATTTCATCCAGGGCATTGGATACAAGCCGCGTGGTTAAGGTGTGGTGTGTGCACGGGGATGTGGTGGTATATCCTGTAGTGCTGGTCATTATCCAATTCCGGGGACAAAAACATAGTGTTGAGGTGGCAGTTAATCCGCACCTCCGGCATCCGTTAATTCTGGGAACACATTGGCCAGCCTTTTCTGAATTATTGGGTTATATATGCACGGATGCCTCTTGGGGAAAAAATGCGAACTCTTCAGGGGAACAGAGTGAAATCGAGAGAATAATTCTCTCGGAGCGCAATGATTTTCTCCTGGAGCAGTCTCAGGATGAGATGTTAAAACGTGCATTAGATACAACCCAGTTGTTAGTTCCAAGGAGCCGCAGGGATATGCTTTTCCAAGCGGCTCATTCTAATCCAATGGCTGGACACTTAGGACAGGCAACAACACTAAATCGCCTCATGACCCGATTCTTTTGGCCGGGCATTCACGAGAACGTGCGCAGGTGGTGCGCGTCTTGTCGTGAATGTCAGTTGGTGAATCCACCGGCCACCCCAAAAGCACCTTTGCGCCCCCTTCCATTAATGCAGGTCCCCTTCGAGAGAATTGGTATGGACCTCATCAGGCCATTAGAGTGATCAGCTAGAGGACATCGCTTTGCATTAGTCATTGTGGATTATGCAACACGATATCCTGAAGCAGTGGCCCTCCGCAGCATTTCCGCTAAGAGTGTTGCGGACGCACTGTTTAGTCTAATCTCCTGGGTGGGGATTCCAAAAAGAAATCCTCACCGATCAAGGCACGGCGTTTATGTCATGTACATTACGCGAACTTTACGAATTATTGGGCATTAAAACGATCCGTACCAGCGTCTTTCACCCACAAACGGACGGGCTGGTCGAACGTTTTAATCGCACGCTTAAAACCATGATTCGTAAATTCATTCAGGAAGATGCCAAAAATTGGGATAAGTGGTTAGAACCCCTCTTGTTCGCTGTGCGAGAAGTCCCGCAAGCCTCCACAGGGTTTTCCCCCTTCGAGCTTCTCTACGGACGCCAGCCCCGTGGGGTTCTGGACGTCCTACGAGAAACTTGGGAGGACGGACCATCTCAAAGTAAGAACGAAATTCAGTATGTAATGGACTTGAGAACAAAACTCCACACTTTGGGGCGGCTGTCAATGGAGAATTTGTAACAAGCCCAGGACAGACAGAGCCGGCTGTATAACAGGGGGACTAACTTACGAAAATTTGCACCGGGAGAGAAAGTGCTTGTATTGCTCCCAACGTCAAGCTCTAAATTATTGGCAAAGTGGCAAGGACCATTTGAGGTCACACGGCAAATTGGTGATCTCGATTATGAGGTAATACGGTCTGATAGGAGGGGGGCACGTCAGATATATCACCTCAATCTCCTCAAAAAGTGGAATGAGGCAGAGATGCTGGCGACGGTGATCGGTGGAGAGGATGATCTCGGGCCAGAGGCGAATACCAAGACACAATCTCTCGTGCTGGCCCCCGGAGGAGATCATCTCTCGCCCTCCCAGCTCACTGACCTCACTAAATTACAAGCAGAGTTTGCGGACGTGTTCTCACCCCTACCTGGCCGTACTAATCTGATTCAGCACCATATCGAAACAGAGCCGGGCGTGGTAGTTCGCAGCCGGCCGTATCGCTTGCCTGAACACAAGAAAAAAGTGGTTCAGGCAGAATTAGGGGCAATGCTTGACATGGGGGTAATAGAAGAATCCAACAGTAACTGGGCGAGCCCGATAGTTTTAGTTCCAAAAACGGACGGCTCGGTTCGGTTCTGTGTGGATTATCGCAAGGTGAATGCTGTGTCGAAATTCGACACGTATCCAATGCCAAGGGTGGACGAACTGCTTGATCGGCTCGGTACGGCTCGCTTTTATTCGACACTGGACTTAACAAAGAGATATTGGCAGATCCCCTTGTCTCCATTATCTAAAGAAAAAACAGCTTTCACCACACCGTTTGGGCTGTTCGGGGCTCCGGCTACCTTTCAGCATCTCATGGATAGGATTTTACGGCCCCATGCTGCGTATGCTGCTGCCTATTTAGATGACATAATTATATTTAGTCATGACTGGCAGTGGCATATGCAGCATTTGAGGGCTGTCCTGAGATCGCTGAGAGGGGCTGGGCTCACAGGCAACCCGAAGAAGTGTGCAATTGGGTGTGTGGAAGTAAGATATCTGGGCTTCCACTTGGGACATGGGCAGGTGCGTCCCCAAATTGATAAGACGGCAGCAGTTGCGACCTGTCCGCGTCCCAAGACCAAAAAGGAGGTGAGACAGTTCCTGGGGCTGGCGGGATATTATAGGAGGTTTGTTCCTAATTATTCGGACCTCACCAGCCCTTTGACTGATCTCACTAAAAAGGAGGCGCCAGATACGGTCCAGTGGACGGAGCCGTGCCAGCAGGCCTTTACCCAAGTGAAGGCTGCTTTATGTGGCGGGCCGCTATTACACTCTCCTGATTTTTCTCTCCCATTTCTGTTGCAGACTGACGCGTCGGACAGGGGGCTGGGTGCTGTCCTGTCCCAGGAGATAGAGGGGGAGGAACGGCCGGTGCTGTATATTAGTCGGAAGCTCTCGAAGAGAGAGGCTAAGTACAGCACCATAGAAAAGGAGTGTCTTGCCATCAGGTGGGCCATCCTCACCCTCCGCTATTATCTCTTGGGACGGGAATTCACCCTCTGTTCGGACCATGCACCCCTGCAGTGGCTCCACCGCATGAAGGATACCAAAGCGCGGATCACTCGTTGGTATCTAGCTTTACAGCCTTTTAAGTTCAAGGTGGTCCACAGGCCGGGTGTTCAGATGGCTGTGGCCGATTTCCTCTCCAGAAATGGGGGGGCTGCAGGCCGGATGGCTCCCCGGCCTGAGTCGGGCGGTGGGGGTATGTGGCAAGGGGGGCGTGGTTCAGCGAAGTCTGCAGCGGGAGAGAGAGTCAGGAGACGAGCGGTGAGTGAGTGGGTTAAATGCAAATGACGAACACCTGTCTCTTGTTTCAGTAATTGGCGTGGAGATATAACGCCAGGAGAATATAACGCCAGGAGAAACAGGAGTGACTGAGAGAGAGAAGGACTACTGACTGCTGCCCACACTGGGATATTGAAACTTTGTGGAGAAGAATTGTGATTTATTTTTGTGACCGTTTTGTGCTTGTCTGCACACCCTTTTGTTTGTGAAAACCTGAATAAAAAGCAGTCAGTAGTCAAGCCGACCCTGTCCTCTTCCTTCCTTACATTGAACTTTGCTACAATGGGATCTGCACAAAGTGGGGGAATCAAAGTTGCATTCATGTAGCTATTAGATGTCCAGACTTGGATGCCCTAATAATTGAAACATACACAAGTTTCCGCATAAAAAAGCAACTTTTGCATTATGGCACTTTACATACTCACACACACACATACACACACTCTTACACTCACTCTCTCACACACACATCCACCGAACCACACACACACATAATGCAAAGGAAATAAATGATGATCATATTTGAACAAACTATCGTAATATATAAATCTATGATAAATAAAGCATTAATCACATAGATAAACGTATAAATATCTATAATGAATCACACACCACGTCTTATCGCCGCCAGGAAATGACGTAAATGTCTGGTTACCGCTGATTGGCCAACACCAGTGGTCCTTTCACCAATGATAAACCGTTCGGCACGCCCTCTGCCATTCGAAATGCTAGCGGGAAATGCTGATATCGTAACATTTTTTAAATTTTAGTACCAACTGGTACTGACGTCTGTATTTTTGACAACACTGCTGAGAAAATACCTGAGTTAAATGAAAAATTGCAGCCCATCTTTGCATCAGCAGCTCGATGGGTGGACTGTCCTCCACCATTTCCTTCCTTCGAATGGAAAACGCTCTAGCCATCTTTTCATTGACAACCTTCCAATTGTTCCTAATGTCGACCTCTTCAAGAAGCTCTAGTCAGATTTTTCTGAGCTGTTTCTCATTCTGGATGTCAAGTCAAGTCAAGTCACCTTTATTTATATAGCGCTTTTTACAATGCAGATTGTGTCAAAGCAGCTTTACATTGATAACTGGTACATAATTTTGGCTGCACAGCAGCTCTTAAAGAATAGTGTCAATGCAGGCAGATCAGAAGCACTGTTGATTAAATGTCAAGAATACTGTTGAATATCAAATGTCAAGTCAAATGTCAAGTGTCCCCAACTAAGCAAGCCAAAGGCGACAGCGGCAAGGAACCCAAACTCCATCAGGTGACATCAGGTGGCAAACGGGTGGCAAACAAGTGGCAAATAGGTGTTAAAATGGAGAAAAAAAAACCTTGGGAGAAACCAGGCTTAGTCGGGGGGCCAGTTCTCCTCTGGCGAACAGTGCTTTGTTACGAATCAGGTTGCTATCATAAGTCTGATAGGATCGCACCAATCAAAGTATTTATTTCAGTTCCATCCAGTTGAGGATCGTATTCATCACGCCGGTATGGACGGTTTGTTGAGGAACTGTGCTACTGGCTGTCGTGTTGATGAGGCCTTCACAATGGATGATTTAGTCGACTCGATCTCTGCTGATACTTCAGGGCTGCGTTGTGGTCGTGTCATGGCTCCGGTCCATGGTCTCAGCTGAATACGGCCCGGATCCGGTTGACTACGGTAAACCTCGGGATAAACAGAAAGACTAATATTAGCGTAGATGCCATTCTTTTTCAGATGTAACGAGTACATCTGGTGTTATAGAAAGTGTTCCTGGTTCCGGCTGACCTATTTTATGCAGCCTAATAATCCTTTAACGGATTTGAAAATAT
>RJVU01029889.1:179721-225164 GCA_003731715.1 Anabarilius grahami
GTATCTCTTTAACCTGGCATACACATAACACATTATCAATTTATATTTTCAAATCCGTTAAACGATTATTAGGCTGCATAAAATAGGTCAGCCGGAACGTCTTTCTGTTTATCCCGAGGTTTACCGTAGTCAACCGGATCCGGGCCGTATCCAGCTGAGACCAAGGACCGGAGCCATGACACAACCACAACGCAGCCCTGAAGTATTAGCAGAGATCGAGTCGACTAGATCATCCATTGTGAAGACATCATCAACACGACAGCCAGTAGCACAGTTCCTCAACAAACCGTCCATACCGGCGTGATGAATACGATCCTCAACTGGACATGACCACAACGCAGCCCTGAAGTATCAGCAGAGATCGAATCATCTAGATCATCCATTGTGAAGGCCTCATCGACACGACAGCCAGTGCCACAGTTCCTCAACAAACCGTCCATACCGGCGTGATGAATACGATCCTCAACTGGATGGAACTGAAATAAACACTTTGATTGTTGCGATCCTATCAGACTTATGATAGCAACCTGATTCGTAACAAAGCACTGTTCGCCAGAGGAGAACTGCCCCCCTGACTAAGCCTGGTTTCTCCCAAGGTTTTTTTTTCTCCATTTTAACACCATTTTAACACCATTTTAACACCTTTGGTCACCTTTGGCCACTTGTTTGCTACCTGTTTGCCACCTGATGTCACCTGATGGAGTTTGGGTTCCTTGCCGCTGTCGCCTTTGGCTTTGGATTGGGGACACTTGACATTTGACTTGACATTTGATATTCAACAGCATTCTTGACATTTAATCAACAGTGCTTCTGATCTGCCTGCATTGACACTATTCTTTAAGAGCTGCTGTGCAGCCAAAATTATGTACCAGTTCTCAATGTAAAGCTGCTTTGACACAATCTACATTGTAAAAAGCTCTATATAAATAAAGGTGACTTGGCTTGACTTGACTCTGCAGCATAAGAAAACTCAGGAATTACAAAGATAGATGGCCAATTTTGTGATCGCAGACCATAGTTCCCTGGGGAGGACATTAACACAGTTTCATCAGAAGATCCAAACAAGACAGATGAGGCAGCTGGAGAGACACCTGATGAACCATGTGATGAGGTAATGGATGAGTCAATTGATGGTGGTAAGAACCAAAACCACAGACTCCAAAAAAGCCACTTTGATTGTATCTTTGTCACTCAGTTCTGTTGTCATAGTTAAAGATAAAAAATCACCAAACTCTGCATCTTTATAATGTTGAGTGAAATTTCCAGGCAACTGAAATGTCTTTCTGACTACTGATTCCAGTTCTTGAATTGTATCCAGAATCCCAGAAGGCAGGGTAAGTTTACGAATATCATTGTCATTAATAATTACACACAACTTTTCTGGTTGGGACATTTTCACATGTCTGTTAAAAAAAAAAAAGAAAGAGAAAAAGAAAAAAGAACAAAACATTTTACACACAATATTCCAATATTATTCCATATATTTTTTTATACAATTAAACCATTTAATACATTGATCGTAATTTCCTTTCCAAAAGGGTCAACACTGCATACCTAAAATAGAACACTGATGTGGCATTTCATGGTTACCATACACTTCCCCTCAACATTGTATGCAGCCAATGGCACAACATCATCAACATCACAGATCGTTTCAAAGCAGCTTCACAGTGAAAATAGGAAAATTAATGGACAGAGATTGTTTTGGCTTTACAGCAGCTCTAGGAAAAAGCTGTTATCGAGCTAAAGTAAGTTTTTGATTGAATCACGTTGTAAAAATCGTTAATTATTAACTTAGGGGCCACTTAAATGACACCCTCATTGTCGTCATGTCTAGGTGCAGGTCCTTCATCTCATCTGGATATGACCTGGATCTGGCAGACTAAGGAAAACCTTGGAATAAACAGAGAGAGACTAATATTAGCATAGACCCCATTCTTATGATTTAGCGATTACATCAGGTGTTATGGGAAGTGTTCCCGGTTCCGGCTGACCTAATTTATGCAGCCTAACAATTTAAATGATTTGAATTATAGANGAATGTACTATATATATATATATATATAAAATATATTATATATATATGGTGTTATGTGTATGCCAGGTTAAAGAGATGTGTTTTTAGTCTAGATTTAAACTGACAGAGTATTCCCAAAACAATGCTAGGAAGACTGTTCCAAAGTTTAAGTGCTAAGTAGGAAAAGGATCTACCGCCTGCGGTTGATTTTGATTTTCACTTGGCGGATTTGTAGAAAACTTTTCAGGACAGTACCCATGCAGATTTTGTCTTGGACAGCGATCTGATTATCAGTCAAAGGAAGTATGCTCTGGTGCATTTCAAGCAAGGACAAAACAGGAACACTCATATGAGATCATTTGAGTTAGAAGCACCGGGACATCTTGAATTCCTTGTTCAAACGTGGTGTGTTCAGGTGCAGCAGTGAGATTCTGCCTCACTGCTGAGTGGTTTGTGTCTGTAAGCTCCGTATTGCTTTTTGTTTTGAATCTCTATTTACTATCATTCCTTGTTGTTGTTACAGTCACTGTCATGTTCTGTTTGTTTTGGTTTTCATTCATGTGCTCCTTTGTTCTGTTTTCCCGCCACAATTAGTCACCATGGACACTGCACTCATCATCACAGCTGTCTGTCATTTGAGTTAATTATCTGTGTATATAAGTTCCTGTCTTTCCTTAGTTCAGTGTCGGGTCTTGTTTGCTATTAGAGTTGTATTGTGTTCCTGCCTTTGTCTGTTTTTCCCTGTTGGATTATGTAGTAAAAGACTATTTTAAGTTATCTTCTTCCTCGTGTGAGTTCCTGCACAGCCTACCTGTAACAGTTGTTTATATTGTTAAATATAACTTATTCATCAGATATTGTCTAAGATTGCTTACCATATTTACATTTACATTTACATTTATTCATTTGGCAGAGTGAGGAATACAACAAGCGAGTCGTCATGACGAGGCAAATAGATGCAAGAAGTGCTCACAATACAAGTTTTAGGCAGTGCTCAGAGTATCATAAGATACAATAGAGAGGGATTAGAGGAAGTGAAAGGATAGGTATAAAAAGTTTTTTGTTTTGTTATTTTTTTGTTTTTTTAAAGATGAGGTTAAGTGCTCACGAAAGAGATGAGTTTTCAGCTGTCTTTTGAATATTGCCAGGGATTCTGCATTCCGGATGAAGGCAGGAAGATCGTTCCACCAGCAAGGAACAGTGAATGAGAATGTTCTGGAGAGTGATTTTGTGCCTCTCTGTGATGGTACTACGAGCCTTCGCTCCTTTAATGAGCCTAGGCTTCTGATAGGAGTGTAGATTCATAAGAGTGAGTGGAAGTAGGAGGGTGCTGAGCCTGTGGTAGATCTGTAAGCAAGCGTCAACCCCTTGATTTGATACGAGCAGCAAGTTGTAGCCAGTGCAGAGAGATGAAGAGAGGCGTGACGTGGGCTCTTTTGGGCTTGTTAAAGACGAGATGTGCTGCAGCGTTCTGAATCATTTGTAGAGGCTTGATTGTGCATGATGGCAGTCCAGCCAGAAGAGCATTGCAGTAATCAAGCCTAGAAATGACCAGGGTCTGGACGAGAAGTTGTGTTGCATGTTCTGTTAGAAAGGGCCTGATTTTCCTGATGTTGTATAGTACAAATCTGCATGACCGAGCCGTCTTTGCAATGTGGTTTTTGAAGGTCAGTTGGTCATCAAGGATTACTCCAAGATTTCTGGACGAATTTGATGGGGTAATTGAGGATGTACCTAGCTGGATGCTGAAATCATGATTTAGAGTCGGATTGGCAGGGAAGACGAGAAGCTCAGTCTTAGCCAGGTTGAGCTGTAGATGATGTTCTTTCATCCATGCCGAGATGTCCGCCAGACAGCTTGAGATTCGTGCAGCTACTGTGGGATCATCTGGTTGGAATGAAAGAAAGAGTTGTGTGTCATCAGCATAGCAATGGTAGGAGAAACCATGCCTGTATGATGGGACCAAGTGATGTAGTGTAAATGGAGATGAGGAGGGGTCCAAGAACTGAACCCTGAGGAACCCCTGTGGTCAGTTGAGCTTTGGATACCTCCCCTCTCCAGACAACCCTGAAAGACCTTCCTGTGAGATAGGATTCATACCAGAGAAGTGGAGTACCTAGTGATGAGAGGGTGGACAGAAGGATCTGATGATTCACTGTGTCAAAGGCAGCAGATAGATCGAGCAGAATAAGAACTGATGATTGGGAATTAGGCTTTGCAATCGGCAAGGATATTAATCTGACATTGCTAGCTTTAATCTAAGTTATCGCTAACACAACACGCTAGCATTTCGCTAGCCTGTTAACCTGCCATACGTGCTTGCCCTCTTTTTCTTTTTCTTTTTTTTCCCTCTTGCGTGCTCACGCCTTTACGAGTCCATCAAATGACTGTGGTGAGTTGAATCAGTCAACAAACACGGTAAGTCATGTCATCTTCACCTGTTATTGTCATTTGCACTGTCTGCCACATGTATAGTATAGCTTTCTCTGTCAGCGGTGAGATTTACACATGTAATAAATGCAGGGAGATTTCAAGATTTCAGAATTAGAGACACACATCTAAACTTTAATTGAGGATAGTAAGAATGCAAGGGCTTTAGATGAGTGATGATAGTCTGCTAAGTATCTCATCAGTCTCAAGGGCTGCTTTGGATGCGACTAGCTTAGTGAACTCTACATTGTTCGGTTCCAGCTGTAGAGTCCGTGCAGCAGGGCAACTGTGAGATGGCATAGTCGCGTGACAAAACACCGCTCTTCCATTAGAACATCAAACAGGTTCTCCCCACTCAGTGACACACCCACTGAGAATCCTGTTGAAAGTGCCCTAGTTATAGGCGATTCTATTACAGTGGTTCAACCTTAATATTATAAAGCAACTACAATACTTTTTGTGCGCCAAAAATAACAAAATGGCGACTTTATTCAACAATATCTAGTGATTGGCGATTTCAAAACTCTGCCTAATGAAGCGTTGAAGCTTAACAAATCATTTGTTTCAAATCAGTGGTTCGGAGCACATATCAAACTGCCAGAGTCACGTGAACTATTGAAGTGTCAAAACACTTATGGCGTAATGAAGCCTCGTTTACTGAAATCATGGGATTTTGGCGCTCTGAACCACTGATTCGATACAAATGATTCGTAAAGCTTCAAAGCTTTATGAAGCAGTGTTTTGAAATTGCCCATCACTAGATATTATGGAATAAAGTTGCTATTTTGTTATTTTTGGCACACAAAAAGTATTCTCGTCGCTTTATAATATTAAAGTTGAACCACTGTAGTCACATTAACTGTTTTAAATATGTTTTGAAAAGGCATTGAAAAAGGGAGTGTTATTGCTGGTGATGCAGGCCTCACTGAGCCATCGGATTTTATCAAAAATATCTTAATTTGTGTTCCGAAGATGAACAAAGGTCTTACGGGTGTGGAACGGCGAGTAATTAATGACATAATTTTCATTTTTGGGGGAACTGACCCTTTAACCCTCTGGGGTCTGAGGATTTTTGAGCCCTAGAGAAGTTTTGACATGCCCTGACATTTGTTCTTTTTTCAGTTGTTCATAAACATATAAATGACACAAGTGTCATTACACTGTATTCAGCACAAACTAGGCTACCATAATATGTGAGGAACATGTATGTGCATGTTTGTATTTTTGAAGGAATAACGTTTATGCGTGGTTATTGAAAAAACAAAAAACTTAAGTCACTGAAATAAGGCCAAAAACGTATATTAAATCTGTGTTCATAAGACTTCTGGGTATTGGAGGTTGTAGACTAGAGTTTTTGCTTCAGAATTATGTAAAAATTATGCTGCCTACTCCTTCATATAAAACAATATATTGATTTAGTTTTTGTAAGACACTTTTTGTCAAGAGAAACAGTATGCGTGGAGGCGTGAGTCATCATGAATAATGGCTCATTTACACCTGAGAAGACAAAAGAATTGAATAGTAATGAGCTGAAATGACTTACATATTAATGAGCTCTTTCAGTCAGGTAGGCTGTGAAAAAACCCCTCTGTAATCATGTCTCAGCTCAATTTAAAATAATGGTATTCTATTATATTCTTTAAAATATAATGTATTTCTGTGATGCAAAGTGTCTGAACAATTATGTTACCTCTATGGCATTTCATACAGGCTTTTAGCTTAAAAGCATGCACATTTGGAGAAATATTGATGATTCTTATATGTTTATGTCAAATTTCCTTACAGAGGAGTAATATTTATTCTATATTTATTCTCATCACTATGAGTGCTGGATACTGTGTTTTCAATTCATACTCGCAGCCAGAGGGCGCTCTGTACACCTTTAGTCCACAAATTATTCTAAAGAAGAAGAGGACATTTCAGGAATGGTGTTTTCAATTCATACTTGCAGCCGGAGGGCGCTCTGTACACCTTTAGTCCACAAATCCATATAAAGAAGAAGAAGAACCAGGAACTAACTGCATGTCTTCTAGAGCTCGCTAACCATGGCTTTAACATCCAGATAAACACTTCTCAAGATAATAAATACACGATTGAAACTATGTCTGCATGTATTGACTGAATTTGCGTCTGAATAGCGCTGGCTCCGTGAGCGTGGCCGCATTAGTGGATAATGAGCTGAATCACGGACTTCTGACATGGCTCTCTTTTCATACAGATTACATAAACACAGAAGGTTTGTTTTCGATTTGATTTACACGATTTAAAAGCTGACATCTCAACGTTTCTTTTGACATAAGTGTAATTTTTTTGTCATTAGAATTCATTAAGTTACAGTTCATTTTCTGAGAACTATCAGATTGGACTTCGTTCAGAGGGAGACGAGAGATCACGCATCATGTTAGTTTTCTTTATTTTACAAAAAGCACAACATTTTGTTTTTACTCTGAGTGTTCACAAATGAAAGAAGATATTCTACAGATTAAAATGGTGTATAACTCTTAATTGTATGTGCAACATTGACGGAGTATTTTGAGTCTCTTTCACACTGGTAATAAAAAAACCGCGGTAGTATCGCCGGCGATACCTTCAGACCTCAGAGTGTTAAGGTCTGGTCAATATTTTTTCTGAATGCTTGCTTTGATGTCTCTGAAGAAATAAAATGGAATAATTGATTAATGCAGTTGACTGGAACATGGAAGAGGCATTCCAATTTAATAAGCAAAGAACCAACTTTTCTCACTGTAGTATCTTGTACAGATTCACTATCCTCATCTTGTGAGGAAGAAAAATGGTTTTCGCTTTCTTCTGTGTCATTTACATAATCAACAGAATTGATAGGTTCCAATGTTCTTTTTAACACTGCTGGTTTAAAATCAGCTATGGAATGAGTTGCATGCTTTCTGCTTTCATGAGCAGCAAATATTCCATACACATTCGTCTGAAAATCACAACCACTGAAAAAACATTGGACAGTTTCCTTGGATCTCACATGACATCTAACATGTGCAAAAAACAAATTTTCAGTGGTAAATGTGCTGGATGCACAATTTTGACATGCAAATAACAGGAGGTCATTGCTTGTCTGGTGATCTGCAAAGTGGTGCCATGTCAAATGTGAACGAAGTGCACTCAAAGTCTTAAACAAACATGGACAATCTGAAAACAGACATGGCTGTGAATGGTGGTGTCCCAAAGAGTCATGATCTAATCTGTAATGTTTTAAGTGGTCTCCTTTTCTTGAAACTTCTTTGCAACAGTTTGCATTGCCACTTCATTTAATACTACAAAAAGGAAAAAGGAAAACAAGAAGAAAAAAAAACTATTACAAGATTAAAAAACACTTCACACAATATTCTATGCAAAATATTTGGAATTTGGTTTCTTTGAATTAAGGGTTCCCTTGTGATACTACACTCGAACTGCGTCGTATACCTTTGGCTAGACGCTATGGGGAAACTCCTTTTCTCCGATTTCTGAAGCCTTTTTTAATCACGCAGTGAAACTGCACGGCCATTGGTTTGAGTAGTTGAAATAAAAACGAACAAATGACGGCGAGCCTATGGTGAGAGGGCTCGCTTCCTGCTAGCGGATCAGCTTGCCTCCATTGGATGAAGCTGTGTCTGTGCACCTCTGCCCACCCTCTGCCATTGGATGGAAGTCAAAGGCCGCTCATCCATCAAACCCTGCCGGACGACTTCAGCCTTCAAGTGCTTCAAGTGTACCAGGCAAAGCTCCTCCGTGTCATGAATAAAGCTGGACATGACCCGGCCGTATTCAGGGAGCTGCATAGCGTGACAGACCTGGCCCTGCACACCAGCAAAACAACGGCCCAAGCTATTGGTTGATTGATGGCCAGTTTAGTGGTGTTGGAGCGCCATTTATGGTTCAATTTAACGGAGATCAAGGACATGGACAAGACCGTCTTCCGTTCAACTCCTCGGTCTCCCCCACTGGCCTCTTTGGTCCTGCCGCTGACGGGTTCGCCGAAGCAGGGGATTTCCCGGTGCTGCGCACGCTGTTTAGGGTTCAGCTGAGTGCAGCACTAACAGCATTATGTCATGACAATCTCCCCTGTAACTATCAGGTGAGACTCATGGAATATATTTCTTCTAAAATAACTATTTCATTGGTGTTTTTGGTAAAATGCTGAATTTCTGAGTGCGTCACTGAATTTCGGAGCTGCTGTCAAACCGGTCTCTCCTCCTCAGCCACTTAGAGTGCTTGGGGCTCAGGGTCAATTTTCCCAAGAGCTCATTATCTCCCAGCCAACGTATCTCGTTCTGGGGATAATTCTCAACTCGACCTGCATCAAGGTTTCAGAAAATGCTAGGTCTCATGAGCTCAGCATCACCAGCCCTGCAGTTGGGTTTACTCCGTTTGCACCCACTGCAGTTCTGGCTGAAACCGCGGGTCCCGCCCCAAGCCTAGCAGCACGGTTGTTGCTTGCTCAAGGTGAACCAGGCATGCTTTGCAACTCTGGCCCCTTTTCATGAACCCCCACTGGTTCAAACCGGGCATGGCTGTAGGGACTATGTGCAAGAGGAAAGTCGTTTTCACAGGCGCCTTCAAGATGGGCTGGGGAGCTTTTTGCGACGGCGACTCGGCCTTAGGCGCTCGGAGCAGCCAGGAAAGCAAGCTTCATATCAACCGCCTAGAAAAGATTCCAGTATATCAGGCTCTCCAGTCTTTCCTTCCTCTCCTGGCAGAACACCATGTCTTGGTCAGGTCAGACAACATGACAGTAGTGTCCTTCATAAATCACCAGGGCATGCTCTCGTCTAAGCCCCTCTTCGCTCTAGTGAAAACTGTGCTCAACCTTCTCTCACTGAGGGCAGCGCATATTCAGGGCATACTGAACAAAGGGGCAGACATGTTGTCCCGGAACAACCTTCCCTCGGAAGAATGGTGGCTCCACCCCCTCATAGTTCAAAAAATTTGGGATGCCTTTGGGAGGGCAGAGGTCGACCTCTTTGCTTTAGAAGACAACTATCATTGCCCAATTTATTTTTCAAAGACCAGGGATGCGCTGGCCCACGATTGGCCCAGCCTCCTCCTGTACGCTTTTCCCCAATCGCTCTGATTCCCCAGGTTATCAAGCAAATCAGGAAGGGTACCCTCAAAGTCCTCCTGGTGGCTCCTCTATGGAGGAGCCAACCATGGTTCTCAGACCTGTCTCAGCTATTGTCCATGGAACCATGGCCGATTCCCCTGAGACTAGACCTCCTCTCTCGAGCGGGAGGGACAATATGGCACCCCAGACCCGAGCTGTGGGATCTCCATGTGTGATTTCTCAACGGGAGCCTTCTAACCTCCCTGAGAACATCTGAAACACTATCTCACAAGTTAGAGCTCCATCAAGGAGACAGCTCTACTCCCTAAAATGGTCAGTCTTTGCTGCCTGGAGTACAGCCCGGAACGAAGACCCATTTACCTGTGACATATCCCTGATATTGTCCTTCCTTTAGGACTTAATGGATAGGGGCCGTACTTCTTCTACCCTTAAAGTCTATGTCGCTGCTATAGAGGCCTCCCCTGCTCCCGTAACAGGGCAGTCAATAGGGAGAAACAACCTTGTTGTTCGCTTGCTAAAGGGATCTAGGAGGCTAAACCCTCCTCGCCCCCGTACGGTTCCTACCTGGGACCTGTCTTTGGTTCTTAGAGGTCTTAAGGGCGTTCCTTTTGAACCACTCCAGACTGCCGACTATTGTTAAAAAAAACATTTTATTGCTAGCCTTAGCATCGGTTAAGCGAGTGGGAGATTTGCAGGCGCTCTCTGTGAGCCCCTCCTGTCTTGAATTCAGGCCTAAGGACTCCAAAGTCGTCCTGAAACCAAGACATGGATACGTCCCGAAGGTCCTATCCACCCTTTTTAGGGTCAGATGGTCTTTCTCTCCACACTTCCTCCTTCCCAGGTTGATCAGGAGTTGAACCTACTCTGTCCTGTCAGGGCCCTGAGGGCCTACATCGATCGTTCCGCCTCTTTTCGTCAGCCCAGGTTATCCAGATGGATAGTTGGTGCTATAGCGCTCACTTACTCCTCCTTAGGCCTGCAATGTCCTACAGGTGTTAAAGTGCACTCCACAAGAGGCATGGCCTCTTCTTGGGCATGGTCCACTGGCATGTCCATTGCGAAAATCTGTGAGGCAGCCGGCTGGGCCTCTCCATCCACGTTTGTCAGGTTTTATAATCTAGATGTTCCTGTGTTGCAAACGCAGGTTCTCTCTGCATAAGCCTCACTAATGTGACCAGCTATGAACCTCGTCTACGGCCCTGACCAAGTCCGGGTAGTTATGTATTTTTCTGTTCCCTATATATGCTTTAGGCCCCATGGGGTTCCTAGGCTGTAAACAGGTAAGTTACCAGCCTTCTTGCTCAAATTTCCCAGCATTTGCAGAAGGGTCCGGTTGAACCGTTCCACCTGATTACCTCTTGGATGGTACGGAGTAGTTCTTATCTTGGATATTCCTGCTACGTTACACAGCTCTTTTTTCGTGGGGGATTTAAAATCTGGACCTTGGTCGCTATGGAGTTTTTCTGGAAACCCATAGTGTACCAGAAAATTGTCCCACAAGACTCTTGGCTACAGTCTGGGCTTTCTGATTTCTTGTTGGTACAGCCACAGCATACTTCGTAAAATGGTCTGTTATCACCAGTATGTCCTTGGTGTTACTTCGGTCTGGCTCAAGTGATCCATACAAACTAACTCCAATGGTCTGCTGGTTTTGATATTCATTAATGGAGCAGCTTTCTCTGGCGGAGTTTTCCGTCTGATACATCGCTCACAAGTTCTTACTTTCTGTTCTACCGCCAAAGACATCTTAGTCCAGAAGAATCTGGCTCGAACCAGATCAAGAGTTTGTTCACTGCCTAAGTGACCAATTTCGCTGTGTAGTTCCTTCATGACCATATCACAAAGATCAGCAGGTAATGTTAATTGATATGACTCGCTTCCTTGCTCTTGCCTCTTCCTGAACAACACTCCATTTTTCAGCTCGAACCGATTCCACTCCTTGAACCACAGGGTTAATTCAGGAGGCATGGTCTGAGGACAGGGCTTTTCATTGGATTCCAGCTGCTTGATAACTATTCCGATTTCTGGATCCGCTCTCTGCCTTTTCCTTAAATCTTGATCAGACAAGTGGGAAATTTCTCCAGACCGGTAAGTATCTTCCGGCTGGAACGCCTGAGGTAAAGCATCCACTCCAACCACGAGAGAATCCACTAGAGTGACTGGCTGGTTGAGGTTCACCCCTGTCCAGTTGGTGGTGAGTGCGCTCTAGTGTGTCTGCAGAGTGGGAATTCAGTCTCCAGAATAAAATGATGCATTTACCTTTACATTTATGCATTTGGCAGACGCTTTTATCCAAAGCGACTTACATTGCATTATACTATACTTTTGTGTCGGAGGATGTGCAATCCCTGGGATCGAACCCATGACCTTGGCATTGCTAGTGCCATGCTCTAACCACTGAGCTACAGGAAAGCTGCATTTGATTACACATAGGAGAGCACCCAGTTTAAGTCCATTTTATAATAATAAAGTTATAATACTTATACTTACATAATTAAGTTTCTAATCCAGTTCTTTTTGTTTTAAATGGTTAGTTTTGTTATTTTTCTCGCTGACTATTGTTGTGGCCAGTCTGCAGTCTCCTAAGATGTTTCTGATGTCTTCTCAAAGAAAGCTCTCAGAGTCAGAAGTTCCAGGTCTTCAGAAGATAATCTTTATTGCCAAGCAACAAAGTGAGATGCCAGCTTCACATCTGATCTAATCTGGGCAAATCAACTCATTTTATATGTTTTTCTTATCGTTACAGATCCAATGGGGATTCCTCTAGCTATCTTTTTCTTTTAGCTCCACCCTGGCGTTTTGCCACCATTGTTTATTAATCCTCCTTCATTTTATTTTTAATGGTGGCGGATCTCCAACCATTCTACTTTTTAAAAAACATATATTTAATGGTCTTTTTGGTACTTTCCACAACTTGTTATTGTCATTTGCATTGAATGCATTTACATTGCATTTACGTCTGATGCTCTCTGAGCAGAAAACCCCGTGCTTTTCAGTGTTTTTCATACAAGCTATTTTCTACAGGTAATACGTCAATGAATTTTCCCAACACATCCCCCCTTTGGGGCTCTCTTATAGCCCCACCTCTATGCCCTTAACCCAGAGCATGTTCTCACAGGTCGGCCTCTTTCCTTCTTCTTACTTAGTGACCAAAGATAGCCACCCATCTTTTTCTACCAAGTGGCCTTCCCATGGGAACACACTCCGGAGGAGAATGAGACCAAACATCTCCCCCTTTGTTTGACTATAGAGGAGTAAAAGATCCCATCTCCCTTTCTATATCCTTCTTTTAAGGGGATGTTTCTTTCACATTTAATCAGTTCACGAACTTTTGGTTATATCTTTTGTCAGCAGATAATATACTCCAGTGATTATATCATACAGTAATAAAACAATGGCAGTGATAGAATGCATAGATATATATAGTCCCACGATGCCAGAGGAACTCTCAGGCGCTTCCGGTGGCCTGGAGCGCTATCTGGGCTGCTCCACCATTGCCAGAGGTACCCGGACCTGCCTAGGGTACTGTCTGGAGTTGGGACTGACAGCGGGTCTTTAAACCACCAGTAGAGTCAGTCTTTGCTGCTAAGCACTGAGGTGCTCGTCGATCCTTCCTCCAGTCACCAATAGGATTCTCAAAAGGGTAAGTGAGTGCACAATACATTCAAAAGTGAATTTTCAATGGTTAAATAAGAATAATAAAGTGGTAAAAAGGCCTTCATATTCTTTTCCCTTTAATCGGGTTGCATCATCCCTCGGTTAACCTTAGACATATGCCGGATGATGGCCTGCTTCCGACCTTCATTCGTCCCCTCTCATTCTTAAAGTGTTATTTAATAATATGCAGGTATTTATAATAATGGAAAAAATAATAATGAAAATAAAATTTGGAAGGGGGGTTATGCCAAAATAACAAACAAAACATCCACTTTCTAACTGCCTACTCTACCCATAATCTGAAATGCTTACTTGAGTTTTTGTCCCAAAAGAAAATACATATTCTTACCTACCTCCCCCTCTGTCAAAAACAGCATTAAATTCAGGGTCAAAAATAAAAAGTGGCACCCCTTCCATTTTTCCCAATTAAGGGTCTGTTTATGGGAACTCGTCCAGCTCATCCAGACCTGGACCTATTGGATACCCTCCGGTGGTTGTGGTGCATCCAATATCAACCCCAGATTGCTTCACAGATATATTCACCATCTGCTTGGCTGCTGCACCTGCCACATTGATCTGAGAAAAGGTAACACACAACAGAACAACAGCACAAATATTCCAACAGCAATTGCTACTATTACCTCCACCTTTACCAGCCATTCTTTCCATGAGCCAATGAGAGAATCAAACCATTCTCCAAACTTTTTGTCCCTTCCAGCGTTTACAGTGACTTCTGTTCTCAGGCTCTTTAGCTTCTTCATGGCTTTGGTAAAGGATCCATCAGGTGCTGTATTATTTGGGATAAAGGTACAACAGTCAGTTCCAAACATCACGCAAACACCTCCTTTTTCTGCAAGGAGCCAAATAAGTGCTTGTCTATTCTGCCAGGTCATTTTACTGGTGTACTTTAGTTGCTCCCCCAGAGCCATTAGAGCATCATCTGTGTAGTTAATAAATCTTTGCTGATTATAGTAAATATAGTTAATCCATTCAGCATTCTTATTTGGGGTTATCCAAACAAATATAGACTCAAGTCCTGATTTCACTTCATCTCTTGCTTTAAATTCATGTGGTATGCCCCTGGGCTGACCTATTGCATCTATTATTACATTAGGATCTGGTTTGTATGCTCTTTTGACTCTATGTCCGGGAGTTACATGCTGGCTTGGTGTTTCATCATCTGGGTCCCAATCAACCATTGTAACTTCTTGAGCTAGTCTTACTCTAGCACATATTCCTTTCCACCCTTTTGGTAAAGTGGCTCTAAGCCGTTTACCTCCGCATATCCAAAAAATATCAGCAATTGCTTCATCTATTTATTTTATTGGAAAGGACAGTGTGGCATTTTTACAAGCTTCCATGGTTGTGATTACTGGCATATCAATATTTACAGTGGCTGTAGCGTATATTACGCTGTATGTTTTATGTACACCTGGTTTGTAAAACATGTCCCTATCCAAATGCCAAATCACTCCACACTGTCCGTGGAATGTTCCATAGTCTACTACCCCTTTTGATTTGTTGAAGCATTCATAATTCAAGGTTCGGTCAAAAACATAGTTCCTGGGAGTTTCTCTTCGCCTTAGGTCAACTCTTACATCTAGTTTTCTGCACTCATCTCCCCAATAGTCCTCCTCATAATACCTATGGTAATACTTGTTTCCCAACAGCGCCAGACACTCTGCAGGGCCATAGGGACTAGCTCGCCCTGATATATTTACACAGTAATTCGAGTAAAATCTAGCACAATGCACAAAACTATATTCATCAGGCACCACCGTTAATTTCTTCAAAGGAGATGGTGAACACAATAAACATTTCTTTCTTTGTGATGGTCTGGCAGTATATTCTGCCCACTTATACCATTCATTGTGATAAGCAATATCCAACAGTTTTTCTTTATGCATTTCCAAAGCCATATCATACCCTAGTCCTTCATAGTCAGTGTCATTCAGGTCTGCAGCTCGTTTCCTCATGTTTCTATCTACAACAGTACCTTGAGTTGGGTTAGTCATCTTGAGTTGGAGCACTCCCGATAATCTCCTCAAGGTCTCGAAGGCTGAGAGTGGGAAAGTCTCCTGTGTGGCTGAGATCTGGGAGGTCAATGTCTGGGGAGTCGCTGTCTGCAGTGGGTAGGTCAATACCTTGGAGCTCAGCGAGGAATCCATTTGGCTGAGATTGTTCATCGGTGGAGGGTCCTGCCTCAGGAGACTGGTCACCTGACGGCTCTGGATCGGTGGCAGTTGGTTCAGTAGGTACACCAGCAGCAGGACCAGTGTCAGCACCCTCCTGCTCTGTTTCACTCGCTTGTGGATCCTCATGTTGTCCCCGCATCTCATCTCGTGTCTCTGGCTGCTCAGCTTCCCTGGAAGAAGGTTCAGCAACAACATTACTAGGTCCCTCACCTGGATCCCCTGACCCCTCCCCTTCTTGGGTCTCTTGGTCTGCATCTTCTTCTGCATTTTCTACCTCTTCTTCTCTCCGTCTCAGCCTTGGTACTCTAGTACAAGGATTCAAATGATACCAAGTCGTTTTTCCCTCTACTTGAATTGCAGTTGGAGTTGCTCTTACTACAGTATAAGGTCCTTCTCGCCTTGGCTCATTCCATCTCCTCCTGAAAACTCTCAAATAGACCTGATCTCCAGGAAGGACTGGACAGAGTGCCTCTTCCTCCTCTCTTGGCCCCCTGTTTTGTTCCTGTGTATGTATGGCCTCATGTGTAGTAGTCAATTGTCTCATGTAGGCCCTAATTTCGGTCTCAAGCTGTTCTAGGGGCAGTCCTTCATACGGGCCTCTCAAATGAGGCACAGGCATAAGTCTCCCTGTCAACATCTCATGGGGAGTCAGATTTGTCACTCTGTTAGTTTGCATGCGGTAACTCATAAGAGCAAGGGGTAATGCATCTACCCAGTTAAGTTTTGTATCTGCACAAATCTTGTTGAGTTTGGCCTTGAGGGTGCCGTTGACACTCCACGACACCCTGGGAGGAAGGGCGATAAATACAGCCAAGTCTCTGCTTGATTCTTAGCTGTTGTATTACTGTCTTTACTGTTCTTTGAATGAAGGCTGAGCCATTGTCCGAACTGATCTGGGATGGTATGCCAAATCTTGGGATAACTTCTCTGGTCAGGAATCTGATTACTGTTTTAGCTCCTTGATCTGCTGAAGGTTCTGCTTCTACCCATCTACTAAATCGATCTATTATTACTAACATATATCTTTTTCCTCTTACTTATTTAATCATGTCCACATAGTCTAATACTAAGTGTTTAAAGGGTCCCTCTGGGACTGGTATTGAGCCTAATGGTGTTGCTGTTCCTCTTCTAACATTGTTTTGTGCACAGATTTCGCATTCACTTAAGTACTCATCGACTCTTTGCTGCATATAGGGCGACCAAAATCCCTGTCTTTTTATTCTCTTCAAGATCTCCCCCCTTGCGCAATGGGCAACCCCATGCGCATCCGTGATTAAAATGTTCAGCAACGGATTTGGAGCTATCATGTGTCCTTCATGAGAGCGCCAAAGTCCATTAGCATCTCTGGTTGCTCCTCGTTGTTGCCATATTGCAACTTCATAGGGGGGTGCTCTGTTTTGCATTTCAGTTATGTGCTCGAGAGTTGGAATAGGTTTGATCAATACTGATGGTGCCATCACGGCCAATTGACACCCTGAGGCCTGTTTTGCATAAGAGTCAGCAGCATTATTACCTTTAATTACAAAATCATTGCCTTTCTTATGTGCCTGGCATTTAATGATAGCCAACCTTGTTGGGTACATCATAGCCGAGATCAATTTAGTAATTTGGTCCCCATGTTGAATTGGAGTCCCATCACTTTTTTTGAATCCTCTTTGTTTCCATACTGCTCCAAATAAATGGCATACTCCATGTGCGTATGCAGAGTCAGTATAGATGTTTGCTACTTGACCTTTTGCCAATAAACATGCCTCAGTAAGCGCTCTTAATTCAGCCAATTGTGCTGAACATGGCTGTTCACAATGCTTTAGTAAAACTGGGATAAAATCATCTCCTTCTCTTTTTACAACTGCAAATCCAGCATGATTCCCCAGATGGTCTCTAAAGCAAGATCCATCAACAAAATATTCAACATTTACATCAGGAATTGGAATTGATTCCAAATCTGGTCTCAATCGAGTGAAGGCCAGAGATTCTGTTACACACTCATGTGGGGTTCCTTCTTTTTTGCTGGACGAAGTTTGCTGGATTTGTTGTTGTACATCGTTTAATAGTAATGTCAGGGTATGTTAACAAGCTAGAATACGTAAGGCATCTTACCTGGGTTAGAACAAATCTTCCTTTTTCCAACAGTTCAGCCACTTTGTGGTGAGTATATATAATGACTGGGTAGCCCATTGTCACAGTGGATGCCTTGTCATAAGCAAAATATACAGCTGCTAACCCTTGCTGATAGCATGGCGGGTAGCCTTGGGCTACACTATCCAATTTAGTGCTATAATAAGCAAGTGGTTGTTTTTTCCTACCACTACATGTTTCTTGCATTAATACTGCTGAAGCATAGCCATCTTTTCTGTCAGCGACATATAGATGAAAGACCTTATCATAATCTGGCGTAGCGAGTGCAGGAGCAGTCTGGAGCTCCTTCTTCAATGTTTCAAAAGCAATTAGTGCCTCAGTATCCCATACAAGTTTTGCTCTGAGATTTTGATGACCAGCTTGTTTCATCACTGCTTGTAATGGAGCTGTTTTTATTGCATATTCTTCAATCCAATCAGCACTAAATCCTGTCATACCTAAAAAGGTCATAATTTGTCCCACAGTTTGAGGCTGTGGTGCTTTGCTAATCCCTTCTAATTGGCTTGGGGATATTGCTTTTGTCTTGTGAGCAATAATTCGACCCAAATATTCTACTTGTATCATACAATACTGTAATTTTTCTTTTGAGGCCTTGTGACCTCCTTCTGCCAATTTTGTGAGCACTTTGATGGAATCCAGATGGCACTGTTCCAAGGTTGCTGAACAAATTAATAAATCATCCACATACTGTATCAATGTGCTATCCAGTCTCAAATCTTCTAAATCAACCTTCAATACTTGGTTAAATACATGTGGCGAGTGTTTGAATCCCTGGGGCATCCTGGTGTAGGTGTACTGTTTACCTTGGTAAGTGAAGGAAAAAAGGTGTCTGCTTTCTTCTGCTAGAGGAACGCTGAAAAAGGCAGAAGTCAGATCAATAACTGTGAAGTAATTAGCAGCAGGTGGAACATTCGTCAACAACGTGTGCGGGTTTGGGACCTCAGCAGGCCAATCTTCCACTACTTCATTCACTGCCCTTAGATCATGGACTAACCTCCACTTTGACTTATTGGCTTTCTCAACAGGTAGAATGGCCGTATTACAGTAGCTAACTGTTTCAATTAGCACCCCTGCTTCAATTAATCCCTCAATTGTTTTCCTAATTCCTTCTACTGCTCCAGGCCTGAGTGGGTATTGTTGCTTTCTGGGCAACTGGGCTCCTGGCTTTGTCTTAATTCTTACTGGGTTGGCAGATTTTACCAAACCCACATCTGTGTCATGTTTTGACCAATATTCTAGTGGCACTTTTTGTTCCATTTCCAACATTAATTCATCCAATTTAGAATTCAATTCTCTTTTCATTTCCTTAGTTTCTACTATCATTTTTGGTATTCCTTTCATTTTAGTTTGACAAAGAATTTTAAGATACATTCTATCTATAGTCTGGAAGATGAAAGGATTTTCTGTGGCTTCCCACTCTTTCTCTTTTGCACGCAACATCATTGGTCCTTAGTCCTTGGGTTGACATCCTTCACTTATGTATAAACTAACGTGGAGTTGAATTATCTACCTTAAACCATTTTTGGATAAACACATTTCCTTCAATTTGTAAAGCAGCTCCCTTTGGTCCCACTACTAAGTACTCAGAGATTAGAGGTATTTCTAGTTCTTTGGTCTCTTCTAACCACTGTCTTTCTAACTACTACCATCTGTCTAATTCCCTTGTCATCTATGTATATTCCTTCTGGAGAGCACCATATTTGTAATTTTAGTTTGCATATTGCATCTCTTCCTAACAAATTTACTGGTGTTTGTTCTGATACTAAGACTGGAATCTTTATCTCAGAGTCTTTGACTTTTATGCTGACAGGGGCCGTCATTTGGATTAGCTGCGTTTGTCCCGAGAATCCTACTGTCTTGACATATTTTCCAGACTTATACAACGCTGGTGCTGGTGCTGCTGCCATTACTGGAGCCTGTGCTGGTGCCATGACCGAAGCTTGCATAGGCAGGCTAGTCATGTTCACTGTGGCCATCACTGCAGTTTGGTCTTCACCACTTTTCAGGGTGGCTTGAACTTTCTTCTTTTTGCTGGTCAGGTCTTCTAGTTGTAGTTGAGTCAATTTTCTTTGGAGTTCTCTTTCTTGGTTCTTCAATTTAAGTTCATTCTTCCTATATTGCTCCACTGCATGGGCCACATGGTCACAGAACTCCTTTGTTGTCTTTGAGTTCAGGCCCACTACATCTTCCAGTCTTGCTTTTACTGTTGAGGGCATGGCCTCCACTATGGCAGTTCTGAAGAGTGTTGTCATCACTATGTCTCCTTCTGGGTCCTTCTCCAGTTCTTCTTTCCATCTTCTTAATTGTCTCTGGATGTAGGAGGTGGGATTCTCCATTTCTCCCAGCTGTTCTCCTTTCAGTAGCTTAGGGTCCATTTGTGTCGGGTAGTGTCTCCTCATTACTCTCCATATTATGGATCGGTACTGATCAAAGGTGGTGGCATCCTTCCTTGTTCCTCCTACTGCAGACTTCAGACCTGCATCCTTAAGGATTTCATTGGTCTTGGCTCCTCCCACACTCTTTGCCAGTAGGGCTTTGATGTCTCCAATGGCCAATATCTTTCCCATTGTTTCTGCTTACAGCAGTCGAATCCACTTTCCAGCTCCTTCATGTATGTCTGGTAGGCGAGCCACAAGTCCTTCCAAGTCTTGTCCCGCCCAGGGCACGTATTGCGCTTGTTCCCCTTTAATCAGAATGGGAAGTTGCTTATTCTTCTTTTGTAACATAGGTGCTTGGTGTTCAGGGGTTACTAGGTCATATGCGACTTCTGGGTGCAGCATTGAGTTGTGTCCTCCTGGAGAGTATCTTCCTTCTGCTTGAAACGGGTTTAGATCCCCCCATTCCTCTTCTAGTTGAAATGGTGGATATGGTGTTAGGTTTGGCATGGAGTTTTCTGGGGGTACGAGGTTCTTTTCCTCCCCTTTGCCCCACATTGGATCTTCTGGAGGTATCTTCACAAGTCGAAGAGTTCCTGAAACTCTTCTATATTCCTCCTGTGGGCTGCTTTTTCTGTGTCTTCCCAGAGGGCTGGCTGAGCGTGCTCTTCTTCTTTGATAATATTCATCTTTATCTTCCTCAAGGTTCCTTCTCAGGTTTCGGGCTCTTTTAGACAGGTGTCTTCGTTGCTTTTCCAGACTCAGTCTTTCCATAGTTTCCTGCAGCCTGTTTAACTCATGATCCAATGAATCCACACTGGCATTTTCTTCCTGGTCCCTTGCCATGGGTTCACTGTCAACATTTCCTCCAGCCCTATTCAGCTCCTGTATGGCTTCTGCCATATAGAAGTAGGGATTGTCCAATAATGGATTCTTTTTTCCTCCTCCCCTCTGTTCTTCTTCTTGTCTTTTTTGCTTCACATAGGAGCAGTCCATCAATGGGTTCTTCTGTTCTTCTTCCTTTTGTTCTTGTTGTTGTTGTTGTTGTCTCCTTGTATTCACTGTTAGCCTTCTCTTCATTGGTGTAGGCTTATTAGTCTTTTCCTGTCCATTGTTCTCATAGTGAGTTCCTTGCCCATTGTCCTCTTGGCGGGCATATTCTTCTTCTCTTTCTCTCATTTGTCATTGTTCTTCATCATCCTCTTCATCGGTTTCATCAAAACTCAAATCCCCATCCACCTGCAATGTACCTCTTACCATGGGCATTTGTTTCTTTACATCATGATAAGTGGGTGCATAAGGGGGTGGACGCTCCACCTTTTCTTCCATTTTCTTTTTCTGTTCTTCCATTTGTCTCTTCTTATACTCTTTTATTGCTTGCTGTATAAAGAGGTCTAAAACCTCCTGTTCTTTTTGTCTCTTTTGTTCCCTTTTCTTAGTTTTATCATGGGGCTTATGATTCTTTATTAATGCTTTCATTTCTCTGCACATTGCCACATCAAATGTTCCCTCTGCTGGCCATTTTGTTTTCAATTTTTTAGTCCTTTTTTCCCACTTCTTAGATAATTTTTTAATAATATCTCTACATATTGGGTACTGTGTTATTACGCGTTCTACTGGTATATCTGTTTTTGGTGACGTCGAAGCCATTGTTTTTTATGACCAATCTTTTACCTCTTTAACCCCAGTTAAATTATTTTCCAATTCTGTTTTAATTCTTCACCGGATTAGTCAGACGAGGACCACTAAAAGTATCCGACCCCTGACCTTCACCGGACTTGCACTGGGTTGAGGACTTAAAATAATAGCTTGATGGTCTTTCTTTTTCTTATATATTTTAAAATTGCTCTTATTTGTACCTCAGTTAATGGCTTCGGCGTCACGTCTTCCAGATCCAGCCAACTGTAATTGTTGCGTTTCCAAATAATGTCTTCCCCCAAGCAGATCAATTCAAAGCTCCAGAGCTCGTTCTCCTCAACTCTCCGCCCAATTGCTGTTATTCCTCCTGCCCAATATGAATAAGTGAGACATGGGGTTAAATTTGCATTGAATCCTCCTACTACAGTTATTGAAATTTGTAATTGTGTCTTGGGAAAAGTAATAAAATCCAGTGGCTCAAACACTTCAATCAAGTTTTCTCTTTCTTTAGCATTCAGAATCCTCCTCCCCTTCTTCCCCCTCTTTCGCTTCTGCTTCCCTGCTTGAGGGTCTGTCATCTTCCACAGTCACTGCTTTCTCCTCCACTTCCCTTTTGCCCCTCCTTATTTCCACCCACAAATGATGTATGTGTTCTGGGTTGTTCCTCAGCACCACTGACACTGCCAGTTTCCCCAGCGTCCAGTTAGTGGTTGTGACAAGTTTAACTCTTCCTTTTTTCCCTATTTTAAATATTCTGCTGCTTTCCCACTGCACTGGCCTGGTGCATGAATTTACGATGATGTAAATATTTTTCAATATGGTTGCCCCACCCAAATCCTGAGGCCAGCGATATCCCACATTTCTTTTCAAATAGGGGACAAAAATTGGGTCCAGTTTTATTTCTGCTGCTGTCAGCAATGTTTCCAGAAGCGTTGTTCTAGGATGAAAAAATCTAATCAAACATGGTTTTAGTTTTTCAAATGTTATTTGTTTTTTAATTTCTCCTTTCCAATCTACTAAGGGCCATTCTTTCTCAATTAATTTTACATTGGTGATTTTCACTAAATCTCTCAACAACTCTTCTTTTTTCTGTTCAGTAAGCTCTCTTCTCTGTCCATTAACATCTATATATTCAGTTTCAAGCCAAAAATGATTTCTTATTCCTTGGGATTCCTTTAATGCTCGTCTAAATGTGGTTTCTTCTCTGTCTTGTCTTAAACACTCTCTCATCCTATCCTTCTCATACTCTGAAACCATTAGCTCAAACATGGATCCTGGCCAACTGTTGCTCCTTAAAAAAGAATCTCTTTGATCCTGCACAGCTGCACATACACACACACACACTTCTCCCCTCCTCCGATTCACAGACACCCAGTTTCACTTTGATGCGCACTCACACACCCGGGATTTCATTCACACATTATATACATTTTATTTACAACACATCAATTTTCTTCTGATTTTTGTGATAGTGGGAAAACAATTCAATTTAATTTAACTATTTTTACTCATTAACAGCTGTGTTTCTCTGTTTGGATCACAGCGTTTACAATCTGGAAAATGTCCAAATAATCTGCAACACAAAGTTTTTGGGGTATTTTTTGTTCTTACATAAATTTTCTCACATTCATTTAATTTTTTCATTTTGTTTTTTATTATCCAATATATAATTTTGTTATTCCCAATTTCACAAAAACACCTTTGTATTGCTTTCATCAACTTTAATTATACTACTATTCTAAATACAATTTATACAAAGCCAGCAAATTCTTACACCAACCTTATTTTACTCCTTTCCCTTTTCTACACTTTCTACACTATTATACACTGCAATTGCTATTTTTAGGGATCGCCCATTCTTCACAGGGCTCTCCCTCACACACAACCACAATAAGCGCACTTCTGCGCACACACATTCCTCTGTGCCTCCTTCAGGCAGACAGAGATGCACTTCTGCATAAAACACTTCTTCAACAGCCAACTTCTGGCAATACGCACTTCTGCGTGTAAAATACTTCTTCTATGGCCTACTTCAGGCACAGCCAACTTCTGGCAATACGCACTTCTGCGTGTTAAATACTTCTAATCTACGCATGCACTATCTTCAAAGACCTGGAAATTGTTCCTTATTTTAATATTCAATACAAATCGTCTTAATCTTAATAATTTTAATTTTCTTCATTCTTTAATTTGTTATTTCAATTTAAATTTAGGTTCGTTTGGCTGAGATTGACAATATTAGAGAGAAAATTGTAAACATGCAACCGTCTACAGTTTCGCTTCAGACAGTGCACTGTAGTGTCCCTGAGGTAAAACCAGAATCATTCGCCGCTATAGGAGAGGAAGAATTATCTAAACTTATCAAATCATCAAAATCAACAACATGTATGTTAGACCCAATGCCGACTAAACTACTGAAAGATATGCTTCCAGAGGTCGTAGGTCCACTTCTTGATATAATTAATTCATCTTTAACACTAGGATACGTACCAAAAACTTTTAAGCAGGCTATTATTAAACCTCTTATTAAAAAACCTCAACTAGATCCGAGAGACTTAGTAAATTACAGGCCAATCTCGAATCTACCTTTTCTGTCCAAAATACTAGAAAAGGCAGTTTCAACACAACTGTGCTCCTTTTTAGAAATAAATAGTATCTGTGAGGATTTCCAGTCAGGATTTAGACCGTACCATAGTACTGAGACTGCTCTCGTTAGAGTTACAAACGATCTACTCTTATCATCCGATCGTGGCTGTATTTCTCTATTAGTGTTATTAGATCTCAGTGCTGCTTTTGACACTATCGGTCACAACATTCTTTTAAAAAGACTTGAAAACTATATTGGCGTTAGTGGAATTGCTTTGGCATGGTTCAAATCTTACTTATCTGACCGTTACCAGTCTGTAGTAGTTAATGAAGAGATGTCGTATCGATCACAAGTTCAATATGGAGTACCACAAGGCTCAGTACTAGGACCGTTGCTTTTCACTCTGTACATGCTGCCCTTAGGAGAGATAATTAGGAAGCATGGTGTTAGTTTTAACTGCTACGCTGACGATACTCAGCTCTATATTTCCTCGCGCCCTGACGAAACCTACAAATTCACAAAACTAACAGAATGCATAGCTGACATTAAAAACTGGATGACAAGAAATTTCTTACTATTAAATTCAGAAAAAAACTGATATCCTAATCTTTGGACCAAAAACTTCCTCACGAAAAAACCTTGAATACTCTCTAACACTTGATGGGTGCTCCATTAAATCTTCGTCCTCAGTTAGGAACCTGGGTGTGCTCTTTGATACCAATCTTTCATTTGAAAGTCATGTTTCTAGTATCTGTAAAACCGCCTTCTTCCATCTAAAAAATATATCTAAATTACGACATATGCTCTCAATGACAAATGCGGAACAGTTGGTTCATGCATTCATGACCTCAAGACTAGATTACTGTAACGCTCTACTGGGTGGTTGTTCTGCTCGGCTTTTAAACAGACTACAGTTGGTCCAAAATGCGGCAGCTAGAGTTCTTACTAGAACCAGAAAGTATGACCATATTAGCCCAGTTCTGTCAACATTACATTGGCTCCCTATTAAACATCGTATAGATTTTAAAATCTTGCTACTTACCTATAAAGCTCTAAATGGTTTAGCTCCCCAATATCTAAGCGAGCTCTTGGTGCATTATAGTCCTTCACGTTTATTGCGATCTCAGAATTCAGGCCAGTTGATAATACCCAGAATATCAAAATCAACCGAAGGCGGCAGATCCTTTTCCTATTTAGCACCTAAACTCTGGAACAATCTTCCTAGCATTGTTCGGGAAGCAGACACACTCTGTCAGTTTAAATCTAGACTAAAAACACATCTCTTTGCTCTTGCATACACATAACACATTATCAATACATAAACATTTTTTCAAATCCGTTAAAGGATTGTTACGCTGCAATAATTAGGTCGGCCGGAACCGAGAACATTTCCTATAACACTAGATATACCTGTAGATCAGAATAAGAATGGCATCTACGCTAATATCAGTCTCTCTGCTTATCCTGAGGTTTGCCGGGTGCTGGACCCAGGCCGTATCCAGATCAGATGGAGAACCTGTGCCTGGACCTGACTACAACGTAGCCCAGGAGACAATGGGCCTACAGATCCAGTTCTGGCTGCATCAATAATTCAGATTTTTAATCTCCGTATCCGCTTGCATATATTTATATATATAATCTATTTTTAATCCCTATAATAAAATTGTATAATTCAGATTTTGATCTCCATATCCATTTACATATATTATATATATCTTCCAAGGGGTTTTTTCCCTCCTAGGACTTTTTTCCCAGTGTTACCACACTGGGTTTTTCTCCTAGGGGGTTTTTTCCACCCCTGGGAGTCAGCCGACATTGGCTTAATGTAGCACCATCTTGTATATGTTACATATTACCACGCTTGCTTGTACAGCTTATTTTTAACCACTTATCTTTTTTCTGTGCTTCTAATATGTAAAGCTGCTTTGAAACAATTAGCAATTATAAAAAGCGCTATATAAATAAATTTGACTTGACTTGACTTGAGATCTTATAGGCAGTTACCACCCAGGCATTGGCTCACAAGGGGCCACACAAAACAAATATAAGCAAATTGCTTACCTCTTTGTTTGGCGCCAATTTTGTTTTGTGAGGCCTCCTGCCAGCAGTCCCTGCCCTGGGGGCCGTTCCCCCGACCTCTTGCTGCTCCTGGCTGGGGCTCGCCAATTATGTTGTGGCCAGTCTGCAGTCTCCTAAGATGTTTCTGATGTCTTCTCAAAGAAAGCTCTCAGAGTCAGAAGTTCCAGGTCTTCAGAACATAATCTTTATTGCCAAGCAACAAAGTGAGATGCCAGCTTCACATCTGATCTAATCTGGGCAAATCAACTCATTTTATATGTTTTTCTTATCGTTACAGATCCAATGGGGATTCCTCTAGCTATCTTTTTCTTTTAGCTCCACCCTGGCGTTTTGCCACCATTGTTTATGAATCTTCCTTAATTTTATTTTTAATGGTGGCGGATCTCCAACCATTCTATTTTTTTAAAAACATATATTTAATGGTCTTTTTGGTACTTTCCACAACTTGTTATTGTCATTTGCATTGAATGCATTTACGTTGCATTTATGTCTGATGCTCTCTGAGCAGAAAACCCCATGCTTTTCAGTGTTTTTCATACAAGCTATTTTCTACAGGTAATACGTCAATGATCAATGAATTTTCCCAACACTATCAAGTTTATGGTCAACGAATGGCTTTTCTGACGTATAATGTTTGCTACACTGACTGAATTGACAATTTTGGTAAGCTACTGTGTCTTTCAACTTATTTTATGATTTTTATTCATGTTTATTTCGTTCTGTAAAGAGGAAAGAATTATCGCGTTTACTCACGATCCGCGACAAGCGTTCAAGATGAAAACTGAAAAGTGACACAGTCTTTGTTCAACTTTCTTTTCATAATATAAATAAATGCATAGCCTAGGCCTATTTACTTATCCTGTAAGTTTGTGAATAAAACTGAAAATGTGGACGAAATCAGAAGCTATTAAATGTCTTATCGTTAAAATATAAAAATTAAAATGATGGCTAATAAATGATTACGACGGATTTTTTACTCTCCGTCAAAATGACGGACAGTGCGAAAGTCTAACGCAACCTCTGAGATATATATATATATATATATATGTACGTATATATATGTATGTATATATATGTATGTATATATGTATGTATATATGTGTGTATATATGTGTATATATATATATGTATATATATAATATATGTATATATGTGTGTATAGATATGTATATGTGTATATGTATATGTGTATATGTATATGTGTGTGTGTGTATATATATATATATATATATATATATATATANCCCATAAACCACTCAAAATGCCTTATATAATTCAGGCGACATCATAAGCTAAAGAAAATAAATGAGTCTTTAACCCTAAATCAGACAACGTGACCCACGAGTCACATAGTTTTTATTGTCTTTTTTGGGGCATAAGAACTATTTTTTTATTAAATCCTTTTATCATTTATCAATGCCTTGTCTGTCTCAAGTATGCTGGTCACATGATTTGCTTCAAGTTTTCAGTGATCTATTAGTCAGCCTGATCTAAATCCAACATGGCTGCCAGTGGTGGAGAACATTCAGATTTTGAGGTAGGTAATTATATATTAAACTTACTTTTCTTTTGGAAAAAAAATTATATTACTGCTAACATTAATTCTGAACATTGTCTTAGGGTGCTGAAGACATTTTTTTTGTCATATGTTGTTTATGTTGTTATTTAGCACGTTTTGAAATGTATGTGACTCCTGAGTCACGTTGCCTGTTTAGGGTATAAAAAAGGGATTAACCCTAATTTGAAACATCTTTGTATTCTGAGGTAATTTTTTTTACAAATTATAAAAGTTACAGGTTAAACTGATATTAGTATGTCTAGGTGACTATATCCTAGTATTTTTAACTGGATATTTTCTTTCAGGGCTTCACACCTAGCTCATTTTATGGTAGAAGGAATGAGAGTAGAGAAAAGAGGATGCAAGTTATAGAGCAGATACCAGAAAACTCTTCAGATTCTGAGACAAGTGATAAAGATGATGAAGTTTTTGTCAACCTGCAAGGAGAGTTAGACACAGAGAATGAGAGTGACTCTTCTGCTGAGGAGGTTGAAGATGTGACAGCTCAGCAATGTAAAAGAACCAAGAACTTTAGGTACTTCTTTCACTCATGTCAGGAATGCGTTCTGCTGAATTGTTGCAGGCGAGAGGCCTCTGTGTGAAACAAATATAGTTCATATTTGAGGGGACATTGAGGCAGTATACAAAATAAATACATTTTTGATTAATTTATCAAATTGTTAGTGTATTATCTAAAAGATTTGTTTATTTCATTTTTGCAGCTGGAGGAAGAAAAGGTTTGAGCACCAGTCAGCAGCCAATGAAAATACATTCATAATGCCTGATCAGCTTTCATCCCCTTGCAGCTACTTCACAAGGTTTTTTGACGAAGAGCTTTTCCAACTTATTGCTGAGCAAACTAATCTGTACTCTTGCCAGTTACGTGGAACTAGCATTAACACCAATCCAGATGAAGTGAGGTAATTTATTGGAATGAAACTCGTCATGGGTATTGTGAAGATGCCATCAGTGGATGATTACTGGTCTGAGGGTACACGTTACCAAAAAATTGCCAATGTGATGTCCGTAAAGAGGTTCCAATGTCTCTCTAGAATGATACATTTTCAGGACAATGCCATATCAGACCCAGATCAGGATCGGCTTTTCAAAGTCAGACCAGTCCTAGAACATATGAGAAAAAAATGTCTGAAAATTGAAAGTGAGAATCAGTTCTCAATTGATGAAATGATGGTGCCTTACAAGGGCATCAAGGCTGGTTCTCTGCGGCAGTATCTGCCTAGCAAACCTCATCATTGGGGGTTCAAGATATTTGTACGTGCAGGTGTTTCTGGCATGGTCTATGATTTCCTGGTATACACCGGTAAAAGCACATTTGGCGCTGAACAAGGACCTGCCAAAGAGCTTGGACTTGGAGCCAGTGTTGTTGTTGAACTCTGCAAGACCATCAACAACCCAATGGAGTGTGTTGTCTACTTTGACAATTTTTTTACCTCACTACCTCTTATTGTGCACCTGAATGAGTCACTTGGCCTGCGCAGTTTGGGCACCATTCGTAAGAACAGGCTGAAGGGATGCCACCTGGAAGATGACCACAAACTCAAGAGACAAGGAAGAGGCAGCTTTGATTACAGAGTGGATAATGAGGCAAAAGTGGCAATTGTAAAATGGTTTGACAACAAAGCGGTCACACTAGCCAGCTCTTGTGCAGCTGTGAGTCCAGTGAAAGAAGTGAGGCGGTTCTCTAAAGAACAGAAGAAACGTGTTGGGTTCACGTGTCCAAACATTGTCACACAATACAATGTCCACATGGGAGGAGTAGACCTGGCTGACATGATGGTGGCTTTGTACCGTACCCCTGCAAAATCCCATCGGTGGTACATGAGTTTGTTTTGGCAGATGGCTGATATAGCCTTAAACAATGCATGGCTTCTTTATCGCAGAGATGCGAAGAGTCTGGGTGAGGTAAAGCACAAAAAGCTGAAGACATTCAGGCTGGAAGTTGCAGATGGACTCATTCATGCTGGAAAAAAGAAGGCAAGGCCCTCAAAGGCAAGAGAGGATGATGTTCCCACCAAATACATCCAGCGGCCAGTAACACCAAGACCTGTGGATGACATCCGGTACGACAAAGTAGACCACTTCCCAGTGTTCTCTGATAGGGGCAGATGCAAGTTATGCTCAAATGGAAAGTCAACCATTGCATGCCAGAAATGTGGAGTTCGTCTGTGCATTGTCACAGGAAAAAACCCACGGAATTGTTTTCAAAACTTCCATGAGAAATAAAATGGAAGGCCGTCAAAGAAAAAGAGGATAATACTCTCACCAAATGAATCCAAAGACCAGCAATATCAGAATGGCAGATGACATTCAGTAACCGTTTACTGATTTTTTAAATTTTTTTTATTCAAAATAATTTTTTTAATATTTGTTTGTTTATTTCTGAGAATATCTGTTTTTTTGTACCATTGGAAAACGTAAGTGACAATGTTTGACTAAGAACTGCTCATGCTTTGTTAAAAAGGCAAGAAAAATTGACATTTATTGTTTCTTGTAACAGTCATAAAAAAATTAGTCATAATCACAATTTTTTGCTGCAAATAAAAAAAGAAACCATATTAAAAAAACTGTTGCTCCCCTTTTTGAGAATATACGTAACATTACACTAAATTTAAATGGTTGTAATTTAAGAATGTTTTGGAATATAGACATAAGTTTGGTCTTGTTTTTAAAAAAAAAAGAAAAAGTAACTTCAAAAAATGATTACATTTACTGTAAATCAAATGTACTCTAAATATTTTATATAAAATATATATTTTACAAAATAATTTTTACTCTAAAATTACTATCAAATCAAAGTCATGTCTAACCAATTTGTGTTCTAAATTTTAATTTGATATCACAAAATGTAACTTCCCATGAGATTTTTAGGCGTTGTACCAAAAATAGCCACTGGGTGTTTTTTTATGCATTCTCCTGTTTCAAATATACATTTCAGTCTCAATATCAAAAAACAGTTGGCAGATGGGACCGTGAGACTCAGAACTTTCCGATGATATGTGTTTTGTCAAGATTAGAAAAGTTTTTTTTATAAAGTAGTTCAAATAAATTGTGTAATACAAAACCTGACACCACCCACCAGGTGAGGAGCTTGCTAAAATAAATTAAAGTACCATTTTTATGGTAAAGCAAGGTCCGATTTCAAAATGGTTTTCACAGGCTGAATCTTGAGTTCGTAAGCATTTGAATGATATATAATTTGTCAACATTACATCAGGTAAAGTATAGGATATAATTGTTTTAAGCATGCAGTGGCAAGTAGGCCAGTAACAATTAACAGATTAATGACTTGGTCCTTTTTTATACCCTAATCAGGCAACGTGAACTGGGAGTCACAACTCATAAAATCCAAAATATATCAAATATTTCAAAAATTCTTTTGGATATGTTTTACTTAAGCTCAGATGATATAAAAAATGACATGAAATTTTTTTTGCTTATCATTTTCCACTCTTGCCTGTTTAAGGGTTAAGCTAGATTTAAAAGTGTCCAATGTGGGTGAAGACCTCACGCCAACTGGAAGCGCATTCCACAACCTAGGAGCCGCAACTGCAGAAGCTCGGTCACCCTTGGTCTTTAAGCGGGACTGTGGAACCGAGAGAAGGAATTTATTGAATGAGTGGAGAGATCTTAGGGCAGAGTACGGATGAAGAAGATCGGAAATGTACTGTGGTGCTAACCCATGTAAAGCTTTATACACGTACAGCAGAACCTTGAAGTCAACTCTGTATCTGACCAATGTAAGGTGGAGAGAACAGGAGTGATGTGTTCTCTCTTCCTAGTTCTCCTCAGAAGTCTAGCTGCCGCATTCTGAACCAATTGCAAACGGTGTGTGGAGGATTGAGGTAGACCTTTGTATAGTGAATTGCAGTAGTCAAGCCAGGATGTAACAAGTGCATGGATCACTACTTCTAGGTCTTTCTTTGAGAGGAACCGTTTTAATTTGACGATGGACCGGAGATGAAAGAAGCTTCCTTTGACAACAGAATTTATCTGCTTATCGAATAATAAGCCTGAATCAAAGATAACGCTAAGGTTACTTGGCGTTATCTTTATCTTTAAAACTCTATTTTGCAATGTTAAAGACAGGCAACTCAACTGGTTTTCCATATTAGCGACATTGAACTCTATTGGTAACGACAGAACTTGCGACCATAGTTTGCTTTGGGAAACGCACCCCTGATCAATTGGATGTCAGCGGCACCTATTGGTCAAAAGTAATAAGCACTTATGTCACATTACAGGCGACTGTATTAATTCAACCATTTTTCTTAAAACTGTCTCCAAATGTCTTTACTCATTGTTGCAGTTGGTCTGATGCCTTGATTTTCAGCTCCTCATTCTGCCTCTGAGCTGCTTGGACCCTTAATCTATGCTTGCAGCTATATTTATTATTATTTTAGTTTTATTGAAGTGATTGGGATGAGATTGATCTGCGTCAGTGTAGATGATGGCTGTTATCAGTCCTTGAATCCAGATGAATCAGAGACAGGACCGACACTCACAACTATGGCTGGGCCATTATCGCGATATAATTTTCCTTGATAAAACAGTATAATGTTTATGAGCGAAAAGCAAAACAGCGCTACTCATTTGAACGGCGCACCACACGGACTGTTTACCGCTCGGCTCAAAGTTCAAACAGCAGCGCGGCGTTACTAGAGCAGACACGTTTACTCTAATCTGTCTCAGTCAGTGACCACTGAACACTTCTGTGAGATCCAGTGAGAAGTGCTCGAATTCAGCGAAGAGCGCGCATGTCTCGGTGACTGCTCCTGGATTCTCCCATGGTTTTTTCTCCATTTTTGTCACCTGATGGGTTCCTTGCTGCTGTCGCCTCTGGCTTGCTTAGTTGCGGACACTTGATATTCAACAATGTTTTTGATCTACCTGCATTCACACCATTGTATGTGAACTGAACCAGGTAAAGTAGCCCATGTTACACTGTTCTACAAATATCTTTACATAGTTTTATTCATTGTTACTCCAGAATTGAAAAGTACAATGACAAAATGAACATTTGTATTTTAGCCTAGTTTTTTAGCCTATGCGGGTTTAACTCACATAGCTTTTTTGCAAAGGGTGTAATTTGTATAATAGAATAAAATGTTGTCAGCACGGTTTTGAGACTTGCAGCGGAAGTATAATTCGTCTGGTTAAGAGTTGTTCTACCACTGAAATAATGTTAGAGACATTATTTTAATTTGAAAAACTACTTTGACTTGCTTTGACTTAAAGCCAGATGAAACCATGCTAACAATTACTGTGCGTAATGAAACAGTCAGAAGGCTTTTCGATCTACAAATCACCATCATTTACCATGTATTTACTGTAGATATACACATTTGACATTTATCATGATAATTGTCGATTATCAATCGATTATTAACTGATGTGAACATTTTTATTGTGAGAATTACTCACAACGGCACTGAATCATTTTATTACGTCTGATTGGAGTCTAGTGCTGGTTTTTATTTGATCATTTTGTTTAATATCCCATCAGGTCTAGATGCTTTAATCTAGTCTCGACATCTGTCATAATGAATAAAACAGTGAATAAAATAAGAGATAGAGGAGGCAGTGAATAAAGCCAGTCTTATGTATGATTGGATGCTGGTTGATGGGTGGAGCGATAGAGAGGGAAAGAGAAAGATCTGACAGAGATCCAGACTGACACAAACTCCTCAGAAATGCACCTGGACTCTGTGTTCATCACGCTTCTGCTCTCAGGTACAGTGTGTTTCTTTATAAGTACACTTAGAAAGTTTGAGGTCAGTGAGATTTGTGAAAGAGTCTCTTCTGCTCATCAAGGCTGCATTTATTCAATCAGAAATACAGTAAAAACACTGAAATATTATTATGGTTTAAAACAGCTGTTTTCTTTGTGATGTAACTTGTTCCAAAGCTGAATTTTCAGCACCATTACTCCAGTCTTCAGTGTCACATGATCCTTCAGAAATCATTCTAATATGATGATTTGATGCTCAAGAAACATTTATGATTATTATCAATGTTGAAAACAGTTCATATGTTTGTGGAAACCTTCATGCATTTTATTTTTCAGGATTCTTTGATGAATAGAAAGTTTGAAAGAAAACCTTCTGTAATATTGTGAATATTGTGAATTTAATGTGTCCTTGTATCAGTTTCATGTGACCTCAAGCTTTTGACCAGTAGTGAGTGTTGATGTCAAAGATAAAAGTGGTCTGGAACAGACACTGAAATGAGGGTTTACTCTTCACAGCCGTCTTCAGCTCATCGGCTCGGTGTCAGTATGTGTTCGTGCAGAATTCTGTGAACTGCACCGAAGCTCAGCGATACTGCCGTCAGAACTACATCGATCTGGCGACCGTCAGCAACAGCGCAGATGTGACCGAGCTGATGAGGGTCACGAGTGCAAGTAGTAACTGTGGCGCATCGATGACTGCACGACACAACGGGTTTTCATCTGCTACAACGGTGAGAGATTCACACTCAACAGAAATGATTCGGACAGTATTGGATAGCCACTAACTATTTTATCAGAACCGTTATTCTGTCAAAATATTGTTCTCTGAACGTTCAAAACATCCAGTTCAAACATTATGGAAATGTTACTTTTGAATGTTCTCTGAAACAAATAGTAACATTTAAAAAAAAATGCTTCATGAATGATGTATAAATAATGTTTTTTTTGCCAATGTTTTGAGAACAATGTTTTATCATCATTACTGGAAAAACATTTGTTCATAACTTTGAGAGAACCTTGTTCTGACAACGTTTCCTGTTAGCTGGACTGAACACAAGCAGGAACAGATATACACAGGGTGCTTCTCAACATCCCTCCTCGTCTCCTCGCTCCTCCGTCCTCCATCCTATGACCCGGAAACCGATCGAGCTCAGCCATCTTGAAGGACATATCAATTCTCTAATTGCACCACGAGGAGGTGAGGATCGAGGAGTGAGGAGGCTTCCTGAGGAGTTATGAGCGAGGATACAGAGGTGCTTCCTTTGCGGAAGTCTTTCTCGTTGAGAAACATGACGCATGTATAAATTCTCCTCCCCCTTCATATCTGTCACAATAATTTAAATGCATGCTTTACTTTTACAGTTAAAATAAACTTTATATCTCATATATTTCAATGGGGCATCTTGCTTTATTCATATTTATTACAATTTTTTTAAATAACCAAACTTTATCAACATGGGGGTAGATCCCTCCAGTGCAGACGCTTTGAAGTGACGCTAAAGGGAGTGAGGATATATCATTTCACTTGATTCGATTCCTCCGTCCTCGCATCTTTTCCTTGCGTCCTTCCCTCGCATCCTGAAGAGGTGGAGCTAAGACGCGAGGAAAGGAAGCGAGGAAAGGAAACGAGGATGCACAAATAAGAATTGAGAAGCACCCACAGTGTAGAAGATGAACTAATGATGCACAGCTGTGATGGTGAGTTAGTATCCATGGTGAATGATGAGTGGCGGGAACTTAGAACAAAGGAACGCATGTGAGGAATGAAAATCAAAACAAACAGAACATGACAGTGACAGTGTGACATTAGTATTATATTACATTTGCATCAAAGTACAAAAATCTAGTTAATGCTGCTGTGAGGGTGTTTCTAATACATCGGCTATGGGAGTGATGGTTAAAATGTCATCTTTCTCTCTTCTGACTGACAATCGTTCGCTATTTTTTCCCCTCTTTATGAAACTATTGTTGAGTTTTTCTTTTGCTATTTGTGCAAATGGAAAAACAAAAAAATATATTTAAACAGAATTTAAAAAGTGAAATGATGACAGAATTTTCATTTACTACTGTGGAAGTCAGCAGGGCTCATCAAGGGTTTGGTTACCCATATTCTTCAAAATATCTTCTTTTGTGTTCAGCAGGAGAAAGAAACTCATACAGGTGTGGAACAACTTGAGGGAGAGTATTTGATGACAGAATTTTCATTTTTAAATGTGGAGTCATGAGGAAGGCCTGTCTGTTGCTCTCTCTCCGTCTATTGCGATCTCAGAATTCAGGCCAGCTGATAATACCTAGAATATCAAAATCAACCGCAGATCCTTCTCCTATTTGGCACCTAAACTCTGGAACAATCTTCCTAGCATTGTTCGGGAAGCAGACACACTCTGTCAGTTTAAATCTAGACTAAAAACGCATCTCTTTAACCTGGCATACACATAACACATTATTAATTTATATTTTCAAATCCGTTAAAGGATTATTAGGCTGCATAAATTAGGTCAGCCGGAACCGAGAACACTTCCTAACCCTAACACTTACACCAGATGTACTCGTTACATCTGAAAAAGAATGGCATCTACGCTAATATTAGTCTTTCTGTTTATCCCGAGGTTTACCGTAGTCAACCGGATCTGGGCCGTATCCAGATGAGACCAAGGACCGGTGCCATGACACGACCACAACGCAGCCCTGAAGTATCAGCAGAGATCGAGTCGACAAGATCATCCATTGTGAAGACCTCGCTGGCACAACAGCCAGTAGCACAGTTCCTCAACAAACCGTCCATACTGGCGTGATGAATACGATCCTCAACTGGACACGACCACAACGCAGCCCTGATCAGCAGAGATCAAGTCAACTAGATCATCCATTGTGAAGGCCTCATCGACACGACAGCCAGTAGCACAGCTCCTCAACAAACCGTCCATACCGGCGTGATGAATACGATCCTCAACTGGACACGACCACAACGCAGCCCTGAGGTATCAGCAGAGATCGAGTCAACTAGATCATCCATCATGAAGGCCTCATCAACACGACAGCCAGTAGCCAAGTTCCTCAACAAACCGTCCATACTGGCGTGATGAATACGATCCTCAACTGGACACGACCGCAACGCAGCCCTGATCAGCAGAGATCGAGTCAACTAGATCATCCATTGTGAAGGCCTCGTCGCCACGACAGCCAGTAGCACAGTTCCTCAACAAACCGTCCATACCGGAGTGATGAATACGATCCTCAACTGGACGTGACCACAACGCAGCCCTGATCAGCAGAGATCGAGTCAACTAGATCATCCATCGTGAAGGCCTCATCGACACGACAGCCAGTAGCACAGTTCCTCAACAAACCGTCCATACCGGCGTGATGAATACGATCCTCAACTGGACATGACCACAACGCAGTAAGGTTGTAAGGTAAAGCAACGTAGGCTGCATAAATTAGGTCAGCCGGAACCGGGAACACTTCCTAAAACACCAGATGTACTCGTTACATCAGAAGAAGAATGGCATCTACGCTAATATTAGTCTTTCTGTTTATCCTGAGGTTTACCGTAATCAGCCGGAACAAATCATCCATACCGGCGTGATGAATATGATCCTCAACTGGATAGAACAATACAATGTTTTGGTCTGCCTGCATTGACACCATTGTATGCAAACTGAACTGAGCTGGTTGATGACATCTCTGTTTACTCCAGTGCTGATATAGATCTGTTGAAATTGAAAACTTGTGTGTTCTTCTGTTATGTGTTAAGTGTTACCCAGTATTCATGTTGATTGCCAGTGTTGAGAGATCTTTAATCCTGTTGAATCTGAAAACCTGTTTGTTATCATGTTAAAAATAAACGCTTTCCTGTAAAAGTATCGCTTTCCTGTAGCTCAGTGGTTAGAGCATGGCACTAGCAATGCCAAGGTCATGGGTTCGATCCCAGGGATTGCACATACTCAAATGTATAGTATAATGCAATGTAAGTCGCTTTGGATAAAAGCGTCTGCGAAATGCATAAATGTAAACTCTGAATTCCCTGCTGATACAGCTAGTGAGTTTCTACCCAAATCTATTTCTTTGGTACAGTATATTAAGCCATTGTATCTTTATGTTTAATGGTTGGAAGTTGTAGGAAAAGGGTGCCAATTTCTTTTCTATCTAATGTTTATCCCTGTTTTTAGTTAGTAAGGGAGTTGTGGAAAGCTTGTGTAGTTTATTTCTTTTCATTTACCTGAATAGGTAATTTACTACTCCCTCTATTAGTAAGCAGATGTTTTGTTTGTTGTTTTGGGCTGGCTTTCTCTTGAAGACATTCAATGCTTCCCTTTTCTTGTGTACCTTTATTTTATGAAATTCAGTAAACTGTTTACTTTGCCCTAGAATTACAACATTTGCTTGAGTTGGCAAGAGGACTGAAGTGATTCCTCCATGTTTATTTTTACTAATGATATCATTTTCAATATAATTGAGTCTGTTACTCCCCTCTCCCAACCCTAGACTGGAAGAGGATCCTAAATGAGTCACAGTCAAATCACCCTGTAGCTCAAGACTGGTCATTAACTGAATCTAAGCAGGGGCGCTGCTCGTCCTGTGCTCTGTGTGGTCCCAACGCCCCAGTATAGTGTAACAAGCACCGTCCTTCGGATAAGACATTAAGCTGAGGTCCTGACTCTCTGTGTCAGTAAAAATCCCATGGCACTTCTTGTAAAGAGTAGGAGTGTAACCCTGTGTCCTGGCCAAATTCCCTCCATTATCAATCATGGTCTTCTAATCATTCCCATATTTCTCAAGCTCTAAATTTCATCTCTAGAACAGTATGCATGCCATCTGATTTAACCTTGCCACACAGGTCACACATGTGCACTGAGTTTTGCACTAATTAGTTGTTCCACAAGGTGGCAAAACTAAACTGGAGACAGAACAACAACAACAGATGCCCACAGCGCTTGTGTGACGGGGTTATGAGATAGCCACCACTTTAATTTAAAAGATAACAAAACATTTTATTGGTCATAACATCTGGAGAAAAATAGCACAGACACTGATCAAAGATGAAATATGTTCTAGTTGTGTTCACCTGAATGTTCACCTGTAGAAATTTGTATTAATTTGAATATAAATTCTTTAAATATAAAAGCCACGAATGTGAACATGTTTTTCTACTCTTATAATGATGTATCTGACCGTGTGTGTGTGTGTAGAAGCCTGTAAGAGAGTTTGCAAGTGTTGGAGCCTCTCGCTCTGCCATTCGATTTTAAAAATATTTGTAGGATGAGTGAGACCCTCTAATTTAAATAGGTTGAATTCACATATGAACAGACTGAATTCACAACCACAAATATGATGTATTGACCCCACCTTGGAGGAGAACTATATGCTGGGTTAAAAACAACCCAAGTTGGGTTGAAATTGGACAAACCCAGCAATTGGGTTGTTTTAACCCAGTGGTTGGGTTAAATGTTTGCCCAACTTGCTGGGTAGTTTTATTTAACTCAACTGTTGTATAAAAATTACTGTATTGCTTGCTTAAAATGAAACCAAAATATGCTGGAAATTAACATTTATTAATATGTTTAATAAATGAGCATTTATTTATAAGATAATTAATAATAAACAATAAACATTTATTAAATTGCTTATTAATAAATGTACACCTTTTGCTTATTATTGTTGCCTCTAGTAATTATGTGTCTGATTTTTAATTTCTCACCTATTTTGGATTCATTTTAAGCCAGACATATAGTCATTTTTAATCAGTAGTTGGGTTAAATAAAACTACCCAGCAGGTTGGGCAAACATTTAACCCAACCACTGGGTTAAAACAACCCAATTGCTGGGTTTGTCCATTTTCAACCCAACTTGGGTTGTTTTTAACCAAACATTTTTTAGAGTGTAGGAAAACTTCCATAGAAATCTGTCCTGATCAGCTGCAACGAGAGACACGACAAAGAAACATCATCCAAAGATGACAAAGTTCATCTTCAAGAATTTATTTTTCTTGTATGCGTTTTTTGTCTGCTGATTCTGCTTGAATCAGGAATAATTTAGTTCTGAAAGCCATGAAGTAGAGTAAGAGATTTATATTGATAGAGTAAATGCAATTACGATGAGTAACGCAGGGAGAAATTTAAGCTTGCGGTACAGGTCAGTGAGAAGAGAGCTGCCAGCCGATGATTTCCCCATCACATCGTGAAAAACACTGGTGAGGCTGTGCAGTATCCCACTCCATGTTAAAACTGAGACAGAGATTGATAAACCAACTTTGAATTAGTTAAAATTAGTCACTTTTAATTAGTTCTTAAATTTGACACATGTGGTCAAGTCACCAACACAATTTAAACATTTTCATGACTTTTAATTTGTAAAAACACTTTGATTCCCCAGCTGGTTCTTGTTAGGCTCGGCTGTCGCTGTTACTGGAAAAACCAGCATGGACCAATCCTTAAATTCTGCCCTGTACCTCATAGGAAACTGTACCGCCAGAGAGGACTGCGACTGCAACACATCATCATTCGGACTGCTTTTCATACCGCTTCTGACATTTTTTGCAATACATTATTGCGATTACACTCATCTATCTGTTATGTTTTTCTTTATAACTACATATTTTAAAAGATGATGTTTACATGTAGTGGTCAGAATATCTTTTTAATGTTACTAAAAGTGTAACTTCACATTTCTGTCCATCAAGTTTTATATATTCTTTTTATATTCTCTATAAAATGGTTAGGTTTAGGTTTGGGGTAGGGTGAAGGGATCTACAATTATACTAATATCTTTATGATAAAAAGAGGCAAATATTTTACTTTAGCTGTTAATACGTAATAATGCTTAAGTTTCAGCTTCTATCCAAATGTTCAAAAATGCATTTTGCACCTGAAAATGTTACATATTGAAATGAATATGTAATGATATTAACAATGAGCCCAGGCTGAGTGGACAGAATGATAGATCTAACAATTCATAGCTGATGAAAATAACTGTAATTTCCCCCCTTCAAAAACTGCGCTGCAAACAACAGCTTTATATTGTCAATGCTGGCTAATGACCAGGATAATCCACAGCTAGCTGTGCAATAATATATGTAAATGCACTCTTTTGAAGTTGATGGATAGCTAACTGTGCTAGGGATGCCAAGACATAGTACTAGTAGTAACAGATTTGGCCCAAAAGATTTGTTATTGATTATTGAATAATTTTCACAGTATAAAAGAGCATACATTTTTCCACTGATAAAACCATCAAACATAACCAGATCCGCTGTATGGACTTTTAATGTACCAATAAAAACCTGAACATTTCAAAATGTTCCCAACACCAGTCACATTGAAAATGAACAAGCCCCTGAAGACTTCCTACACTGAGTGATTGTGTGATAATACATGCATTTGAACCTCATTTAAATGAACACAATGCACACTGTTGAAACAAATATTTTCTGTGAGTTGTAAAGTTCCTTAATGCATAACATTTGAGACTTTCCTCAAAAACAGTTCCTTTCTGCATAAATACTGGCCACGCAAACAGATGAGGAACACAACGCAGGAGAGTTGACATCGTGACAACACCGAAACTCACCAATAGTGTAAATGGAAATATAGAAAAACTTGGGAAATATACAGAGAAGATGGGAACAGCAACTGAAAACATCTATGAAAATTATGATGTTACAAGCGGTAAATTTGAAAAAGAGACCACGGACTGTAACGCAACGAGAATCCAGTCATCTGAACTCACAGGTACTGATACACATTTCATCACACAACATAACAGCAAAAATGAGATCAATAATGACTTAAAGATAGAAGCATTTACTCAGTTTTCACGATTTCAGTTACTCTGTGAAGTGAATAAAGAGTATAACAGGGTGTTTGTTGATCTGAAGGTGAAGGTGTGAAGATCAGAAGCTCCAGAGCAGCTGCAGTGTGTTTGATCCTCCTGTGTGTTCTTCTGCTGACCGCAGTCATAGTGCTGTGTGTCATGTTCACTGGAGAGAGACAGCAGCTCATATCCAAGAATGACAACCTCACTGATGAGAGAGACCAGCTCATATCCAAGAATGACAACCTCACTGATGAGAGAAACCAGCTCATATCCAAGATTAACAACCTCACCAATCAGAGAGACGTGCTCATATTCATGAATGAGAATCTGACTAGAGAGAGAGACCAGGAGAAAATCAATCTTCAGAGGAGTCTTGGTAAAATAATTTTCTCTGGTCTTTTCATAGCAGGAATATGATCTGGTTAGTATTCATACACTCTAAAAAATGCTTGGTTAAAAACAACCCAAGTTGGGTTGAAAATGGACAAACCCAGCGATTGGGTTGTTTTGACCCAGCAGTTGGGTTAAATGTTTGCCCAACCTGCTGGGTAGTTTTATTTAACCCAAATATTGTTTACAAATTACTATATGTCTGGCTTAAAATGAACCCAAAATAGGTTGGAAATTAAAAATCAGACTCATAATTACTAGAGGCAACAATAATAATCAAAAAGATGAGCATTTTTTTAATAAGCAATTTAATAAATGTTTATTGTTTAAATATTATTAAAAAAAAGTATTAATAAATGTTTGTTTATTAAACATATTAATAAATGTTAATTTCCAACATATTTTGGGTTCATTTTAAGCAAGAAATACAGTAATTTTTAAACAATATTTGGGTTAAATAAAACTACCCAGCAGGTTGGGCAAACATTTAACCCAGCCGCTGGGTTAAAACAACCCAATCGCTGGGTTTGTCCATTTTCAACCCAACTTGGGTTGTTTTTAACCCAGCATTTTTTAGAGTGTAAGCAAGTGTAATTCTAGTATGGAGGAAATGAAAAGCTTCCCTAATGTAAAAACATTTAAAGAGTAAAATGTAAACTTGCCATTTAGCTGCATGTAAATGTGCTGTTGTGTTGAATAGGGAGAATAATGGGAGCAGAAAAGATGGATTCAAACTTGGTTCGATCACATCAGAAGTTGATTCCACTGTTATTCCACATCAACTATCTCACTTACTAAATGAGTTTTCATTTCGTCAACCAGACATTGGTGTAAATAGACACTCTGTAACTTGTAGTTTAGAGAAGACTGAAATAAAGAGCTAGCTGAACTGGTTGTGTTTATGCTGTAGATGGATGGATTTACTATCAGTCCAGTCTTTACTTCATTTCCTCTGAGATGAAGAGCTGGAATGAGTGCAGAAGATACTGTAGAGACAGAGGAGCAGACCTGATCATCATCAACAACCCAACGGAACAAGTGAGTGTGAGAGAGTTTGTGAGCTGGTCATGTGTCTGTTGTCACTTTGTGATATTAAATGTACGGTTGTTTAATATTTTTAGGAGTTTGTGAACAGGATTTCTGGCAATACTGTAATCTGGATTGGTCTGAGTAAAGTGGGTGACAGATGGAAATGGGTTGATGGCAGCGCACTGAACTCTGGGTGAGAAATCACTGAACTGATTATTATTACTACTTTATAATGATTCTCACAGTCAGTATCGTTTCACACAGAAAGTAGCACCTAACACTGATCTGTATTTTCAGGTCCTGGGCATATAGAGAGCCAAATGGATATATAGGACAGTACTGTGCTCTAAGTTATTCCACACGTTGGTATGATGATTTATGTGATAATGCTTATAGATGGATCTGTGAGAAGAGAATTTTACTCAATATACTGCCCTAGAAACATAATACACTTTGTTATATCCAAATTTAACATTGCAATCATTTCTTGAACTGCTGATGAAATTTAAATATATTTCAATAAATACCTGAATAGTACTTTACAAACACACATGCATAATTAATTGACCTATTATTGGACAGCTGTTTGTTTTGTGTTTATTCTGTAATAAACTATCTTTAAACTCTTTGTTTTGAATACACATATATTCTTTATTATTAATTATAAAATATTCCCTCTCTCTCTCTCTCTCTATTATAATATATATATATGCATATGAATATATGGAATGAAAATCTGAATATATGGAATGAAACTTGTATTCAATGAAAATTGACATCATCAAAGCACCATCTTGGGTTTTTCATTTGTGATTGTTCAGATGTCGAACTATGAGCGAGTCTGCACAAAATCTAGTAGCAACCATTTTAAGTAATAATGAATTAATAAACACGCTGGCGAATGCGTGTACGGGCCAAAATACTTGAAACCGATGAAGAAATCCATTCGCTATTTAATCGCTGTAGACTTAACGCGGTAAACCTAACAGGCCAAGTTCCTGCTTGTCCGGCAACAGAAAGAAACATGCCTTCCACCTCGACCTCACAGGGACCACACACACCATCTCCTATCTGCAATCTTCACCCGTTCACTCGAAGGGGTCCTAGACAGAAGAGGTAAGAATAGAACTGAATGCATTTGAATTGAGGTTCAAAAATGGTTCTGGATCTGCTAAAAATGGTTCTGTTATTTTATTAGAACTGCTGCCAGTGAAAACAAGGTGACAGTGAATTTGACATCTTTCTCTCTTCTGTAATCAATCAATGGAAAGTCATAGAAATGCTATAACAGATTTTTATTTTGCTATTAGAACGAAGGCAAACACAAAAATGATATTTGCTGTCATCTTTAGAAGTTTCCCCATTGAGAGGGTCACACACGTTGAATTTGTGTCTTTAAAATTCAAACACATTTGCTATGTCCAAAAACATGGACTGTCTGATGTACTACACTGAATCACTACACATCCACCACATTGTTACTGTCATGTGATCTACCAGCATCAGTTGCATCATTTCACTGCGTTCAGTTTTTAAACGGAAACCGTTGAACACCCTGTTCTGATGACGCAAGAGTTGCAACTATGGCAGCTGAGAAGGCCATTCTTTGTGTTCTTGTGAAGAATTGATATTGATATTTTACTATAAAACTCTTACGACAAACATGTCCTCTAATATCTTCAATTGTTGCGTATACCGAGCTGCAGCAGACACACTTTACTTGGACCCATTGTGCGAGCTGTCTCTTTAATACCGCGTGGACATGTCGCTGCTGATTGGTCATTTTGACACAGCCACCAAACAAGAGAAAAACGCCGTTGCAAACCATTTCCAAGAAACATGTTGTTCAACCCGGAAACCGTAGCAAAATGTTGTGCTCCAGTTTGAGCTTGAACGTGCCCCACCTTTGAGCTAGCTAGGCCCACCTATAGCTCCGCCCCTGCACACAAGTTTACTTATTTTGTCTGTCAGCTCGTAGTTGTGTTAGTCGAGTCAAATATGTTATTTGTGGCAATTAGATGAAGATTGTGTTAACTGGCTGCTTGTGAACTCCTAACTTCTGTTTATTTCATTTAAGACTTGAATCAACATCGATGTACTGTATTCTGACCAGCTGTTTGGTGCTGTTTGTCCCAGTCTTGTGTTTTATTCGGTTTTGTCATGTTCTGTGTTAAATTAATATCAGCCCTAGTTGAGTGTATGCTCTTGCACGAGCTGAAGTGTGTAACTGGCTGCATTCTTCTCTATGTATTTCATTTATACAAAATGAGCAAAGTGTGTGAGCAGCTAGCAACTTGTGCTGCCAGTGTGCAAATTACACAAAGGCCTTCAAGGGGGTCCGTAAATACACATAAGGCCCTTTACATATATTTTACATATGTGACTACAACTTTTTTTTACCTTTATAAACTGCAGTTTTTATTCTACTTAAACATTTGCATCTGTATTTTTCAAATATTGTTACATCAAGCAATGTAACACACAAAACCAGTCGCACAAAACCAGTCATATACATCACCTGAATCACTAAGCTTTCCAGTGATGTATGCTTTGTTAGGATAGCACAATATTTGGCCGAAATACAACTATTTGAAAATCTGGAATCTGAGAGTGTAAAAATCTATATATTGAGAAAATCACCTTTAAAGTTGTCTAAATGAAGTCCTTAGCAATGCATATCCACTCGTAAAAATAGATTTTTTATATATATA
>RJVU01029889.1:225189-252313 GCA_003731715.1 Anabarilius grahami
TATATATATATATATATTTATGGTAGGAAATTTACAAATTTACTAATACATTATTAAAATCTTGTTAACATTCGTTAATGCACTGTGAACTAACATGAACAAACAATGAACAACTGGATTTACATTAACTAACATTAACAAAGATTAGTAAATACAGAAACAAATGTATTCCTCATGGTTAGTTTATGTTAGTTAATACAACCTTACTTTAACCTTACTTGAACCTTACTTTAAAATGTTACCATACAAACTATATAAAGCATTGTTTGTACAGGAAGTGAGAACATGAGCAGGTGCTGATAAACAAACTCTCCTCCACTGTATAAGAAGAGAAACCAGGGCTCCACAACACAACATTGACACTGATCTACTGAACTGGTTTGTGTCACAAAAATACATAACTGAACTATGTAAACTTTGTAATAATTATTTATGTATAATTGTGTTTTAAATCTCTGCAGAGTTCCAGTGTTCTCTGAGAAACGATGGAGGTCTGGACTGTCTATCTGTCTCTCGGTCTTCTGGTCGCTTTGAATGCTTCAGGTAAAACTATTATTCGACATTTCACATCATCATAACTGTTATTTTACCATGAATTGAAGCACATCTGGGACTCTGTAATGACTGATCAGAAGCAGGAATGATCTAATACAGTATGTGCACCTGAGTTTGTCTCTGAATTATTATAATATTAAGACCTTAAAGCAATTATATCATTATATATGCCTAAGTTATTAATTCTTATGTATGTACTTATATTATTATTTTTGACAATAAAATACAACAACTTATTTGCCCGTGTGATCTGTAGTATATATTTATTATTATTAGTCATAGTAGTAGTAATTGTAGAAGCACTTCTACTACTGCTGCTATAAGTTCTGTTTTAAAAATATAGTATTTCTTTATTTTTTAAGAGGAAACGTATCCTGTTGGAAATGAACGCTGTGGCGGTAAGGCTTCTCTTGTCTTCTACTCTTGTCAGTGTTTATGTATAGTACAGCTGATGATCATGTTCTCCAGCATGCTTTAAAAATCTTCTAAAGAGCATCTTAGAAGTAAAAATCTAACTTATAGCAACTGAGTGCAAAATCTTAAATGTCTTTCTTTTCGCATCATGACGTTTCTTTGAAAATGTAAGACCTTTGTTTATTTAAACATGCCTTTAGTGTAATTTAAAGGTACACTATGTAGCTTTTTATGTTCAAAATTAACAACATTTAAAGGAGTCAATACATCAGTCCTTCTTCCAAAACGTGTTTTTGTCTTATATATTTTAAACTTGCGTATTTTAAATTGCATACATTCATCACTTGCCCGTGTGTGTCTCGTCATATCCGTGTGTGTGTGTGTGTGTGTGTGTCTGGTGTGTGTGTGGGAGTGGCAGAGCGAGAAAGGTTGACATAAAGCAGCTAAATCTCTGTGGAATCACACATTTGAACAAACACCGAACAGAGGAAAATCTGCTGGCAAAAAAAGAACGAGACAGAGCTCGTAATAAAACAAGAACCAACATAAGCTCGGCTTTAGAACTGAGGGACTGAAATGTTGTAAAAGCGACACGGTGATGATGGAGTTTTTATTACTCTAGTGGTGAGGAAGTGGTGACTGCCATATGTAGGTCTCTAACAGAGCACAACTGAAACAATGTTGCATGCCTTTTTGTTTTTTAACTGGTAAATGGCCAAAAGTTACATAGTGTACCTTTAAATGAAAATTATTAATTTAATTACATGAAAGGTCATTAATGGTCAAATAAATAAGAAAACTTCCATTTAGCAGAGTGTAGGAAAGGATGGGCTTCCTTTGGATGCAGATGCTTCAGGTTTTTCAGTGACCATTACACGTGGGCTGGAGCCGAGGTATGATACATTCAGCTTCTGATATGACATACAAATCACACAAGAATATTCTTGGTTTAAGCTCTGTAAACATCTGTGACACCTGTCCGTTATCAAAGGAAAGTCATTTCAACTTGTTCCTCAGTTTAAAAAAAAAAAAAACATTGGAGCTCCAGGATGTGAACATACATCACTGTGATAATACTGAAACATCATAATGGTATGAAAATACAGACACAACACATTTCACTTAAAAACTTTATCCCTGTGAAGTTATATCTAATCTATATACTGTCTTTTCGGTTCTCTTAAAGATATTTGCATTCTCTCGCTAAACCTGTTGTGAGATCTGACAAACACTTCCTGTTTAATTTCCCGCTGGCAGTGCTTCAGAAAGGTCACATTTTGAATTTGGACTCACACATAAAGAAATGCTTTTTAAATAGAGATAAATTAGAGAACTATTCTCCCACCATTCTGACAAAATGTTCTATTTAATGTTTAAGTTAGTCTTTTTATAAATATCTTAGTCCTATATACGCATTTATAATGTTTATTAAAAAAAAACAATTTAAATGAATTTATGTTCAACAAATGAAATGTTGAAATGTATGAATCAAATACATTAATCTCTGGTCCCCACCTACTGCTGTAATAATAGATACAATCTTTATTTGAAGCGTAACATTAGTTTCAAAGGCGCATTTTTCCGGTATGCAGCGATTGAGTTTACACCGTACGCTGCAGCAGCTCGGCAGCAGTTTTGGCATCGAGTCTATTTTTTTTTTTTCAGTTAAAGCGCCTGTACAAGTTTGAAGGACAATTTGACTTCACACACAAAAAAAAGTATATGTAGCACAGACTAAGCATATATTTGTAGAGTTGTATGATTACATAATTAATATACACTAATTATGAATGAGAATATTGTTAATAAATTGTTTACTTAATCAACTGAGTCAGTGTAATGGTGAAGGGATAGATCACAGAGGCCAGTTGATGCACTCTAAAAAATAAAACATTGGTTCAACAAAAAAAAATTTTAACGTTTTCCACTAGAATTTTTAACTTAAGCCAATTGGGAGAATTACATTAATTCAAAGCAATATTTGAGTTGATCCAACATAATGTTTTAAGTAAGGTGAAGACGTTTTTTTTCCACAATAAAAACACATTTCTAAGTAACATGAATGCAACTATTTAAGTTGATCTAACACAATGTTTTAAGTAAGGTGAAGACGTTTTCTTTTTTTTTTGCCACAATAAAAACACATTTCTAAGTAACATGAATGCAACTATTTAAGTTGATCTAACATAATGTTTTAAGTAAGGTGAAGACGTTTTCTTTCTTTTTTTTGCCACAATAAAAACACATTTCTAAGTAACATGAATGCAAGTATTTAAGTTTATCTAACATAATGTTTTAAGTAAGGTGAAGACGTTTTCTTTCTTTTTTTTGCCACAATAAAAACACATTTCTAAGTAACATGAATGCAACTATTTATGTTGATCTAACATAATGTTTAAAGAAACACAATAAAACTTTTTGGACACAATAAAATGCATTTCTAAGTCACATGAACTTACCAAGCACCGCTTGTCACCATGATGGTAACTCTCCAAAAACCCACATTAACAGAAAATCTTCTAAATTAGCATAACAAAACACTAATTACTGCTAAATCTCCCTTACCATTAATCTTGTGCAAAAAAACATTATGTAACACTTAATTTTAGCATTTACTCTCCCTTTCAAGTGCCATGGGCAAATCATGACGGGAAATATAAATCCCAGCCCAGTTAAAAGAACAATGAAACACGTTTACACGTCATCAGATTGTATTTTACATTAACAGAACTTAAAATTAAATACATTTTCGATGAACTGAAAATGTTAAACTATGACAAGTCATGATAGTATATCGAATCAATAGGCATAATTTGTGTGTCATCCAAGCTCAATAAAATAACAATTACAAGTAAAAAGTCTAACAGCATTTCAGAACTTGATTTTTTATTTCACAACAATATATATATTTAAGTAATGACTAAAGGTCCACTGAATTAGTTTTTAGAGTGTGAAAGGTATGCCAAGAAATGTAATGCTCCCATGGAAAAGTATTTTTACTATTTTTAAAATACAAAAATATAGTAGTTTATTTTGATACATGGTGTGGCTGCTGTATTTTGTAGTTTATTTTGATACACTTAAAATTAAGTCCAAGCTCAAAATAAATCTCAATTAACTGCTCCATTGTTAACGTATTGAGCTGTCTGAACCACTGCCAGAGGGAAATTAAACAGGAAGTGTTTGTGCGAACTTACAGGTTGTGCGAGAGAACGCAAATATAAAAGTTTTGAAAAATATTTTTTCCTCCCATCACAATTTTTTTTCCACCACCATGTCTTTTTATGGGCTCCATATATTTTAAACTTCACAGATAAAATAACAAACAAAAAAAATAATAAACAGCACAATGAGTAAAAATTATTTTGATGGTAATTGAAGGCACGTCAGATATTTTGGAATATTAAAAAAAATAAATAAATAAAAAATAGTGTTTTTTGCTCATGTCTCTGCCTCTACAGAAACTCTGTTTGGACTATGATGGGAACCTTGCTTCTGTACACAGTCATGTGGAGTACATGTTTCTACAGAACCTGGTTAGACACGAAACTCAGGGCGCAACGCGTACCTGGATCGGAGGCTATGATGCTGCTGAGGTATGCAATTATTTTTTTGATCATGCTTTTTGTGCTACTGGGCATTTACAGTAACATTCACATTAAAACTCAACATTCTTCAAGAAGCATGAACATAGATGTGTTTTTATCATTTATTTTTGGTCCTCAGAACAGTTAGTTTAGTGCATTGGCAGCCATGAGAGGCACCGTTCACCATGATAATGTCATACTCCAGTGTTTGTATTGTGAAACTCCATGCGAAATAGAATTTGAGCAATTTAGCCCTTTCTTACATATTTTCACTTATTCTTTACTGATACCCCTTTCTGTGAAATAATTTGTTTATCATTTCTGTTTAGTTTTCTAACATGTTTAAAGTGGGGTTAGGGTTCATGGGGAATCATCTTTTAGAAAAAAATAAAACTAAGATTAAGTATGTAATGTCATGTAAAGCTGTGGACACAAACACAATGTCATGTTTTCTCTTTTGTTCACAGGAGGGAGTTTGGCTCTGGAGTGATGGAACCAAAATGAATTATCAAATATGGTCGCCAGGACAACCCGATAACCATAAAAATGAGCACTGCCTTGAGATGAACAATGTCAGTAAGTAACTTCTGTTAATGCTCATGAAATAACATGATAAATGATCCGTCAATCTGAATTGTGTTAGACCATCCATCAGAAGATCAGCAGATACTGCTTCATGTCATACTGTATATCCAGAAGCTAGAAAATAACTTTTTCATCACAGTTAAAAATGTTTTGTGAACATTCATCATGGAAACATTGTTGCTGATTGTTTTCTAGATATCAAATACTAATATTTCTGTGTCTACCATACTAAATAAACTTTAAATAAACATTAGTTTTTTCATAATACACAAATGATAAAAACAACTATTTTTTCTGTCTTTCAACAGATGGCAACTGGAATGATTTGGCATGTTCTTACAAGAAGCCCTTTGTGTGCGCGTACTGAACCAGCATGTGAAAAATCAATGTAGAAGAAACAAGCTACTTTGATTCATTTACTTTCCATTAGAAATGTGTAATGGGGGTTAATAAATGTGTAAAAAAGTAAAAAAAAAGGTTTATTTATTTATTTTTTCTATAAACTTGTACTATTATTTACTATATTTTTTTGGGTGAAACATTTTTACACTTAAAAATATTCAATTTTAAAGCAGTGAAATCAATTACATCCACCTTATGAACTGCCCTTCATCGTCTGTTTTTTGTCTTAAGCCATATTATACTGAATTTGTCATCCTGATCTGACTATTTAAACTTTAGGTGTTTGTCCAACCTCTTTGAGGTGTTTGATCAGGTATCGTCTTCACCAAAGGTGGCTGTCCTCCTCCCCCTTAACATTAAATTAAATGTTATCTCTTGATCTCGTGAATTCCCGCTCTCAGCAGAGAATCCAGAGAGTGCAGTTTAGACCTGATTTCCCTAAAAATAATACAATACGTTTCATATTTCATTCAAGCCACAATATGAATTGAAAACATAGATTTAAATTAATTCCAAATAAGGCATACTTTCATTCAAACATTCAAAAGTTATAACAATTATATGAATTGTGAGTGATCTAAGCATAACCGTTCACATGTAGAATGTCTAGACATGATATCAAATTATGCAGTTGAATGAGTCAGTTTAGAATTGTCTTGGAACAATTTGATGCAATTTATTTGTAAAAACAGTCTCTCTGAGTTTTCTGTAAAGTTTCAACTGTGTCACTCAGAGGTCACTCAGAAGAAATAGACCTGCATTGTCTCTCTGTCTCTTTTGATCTTGTCAAAAGGCTCTTTATCTTCTTGTGGTTCAAGTTGTGTTGTCTTTTCACCCATTTGATCACCCAAATTGCTTAGGTTTGCCCCCCTTTCTTAGCCAGGAAGCATGCATGGTCATAAAAGTACTTACTGTAGCAGGGAGGGTGTTGATAGACAGACCGGAGACACAAATGACAGTTTCTCTGAGTTGATTTGGGTGTTGAGATTCCAGTCACCAGATCAAACTCTGAGATGACTTCAGCTTCGAACAGACCTGCAAAAACAGGCATTTATGCATGTCTTACTCATTTACTCAGTGATTTTCAGTGCCAAGTACAGGAGAACTGTAAACATTTCTCTACATGTTCCTACAGCTTTCCACAAACCTTGTTTAGGACAACAGCATTTGAAATAAATCAAACTTAGTTTGTAGAAAGAATGTGTAACTTGATTTTTCATGCATTCAAGTGTTATTTTTGTATTATGTTCCACAATATGAGGAATCTAAACTCAAATCCATCCTGCAATGGTCTCTTCTAGAATCACTGTCTGAATGCACAACTGAGTTTTCTCTCGAGATGTTGATCATGAACAGTGACTCTTCATCAGCTCATTAGAGACTCAACATTCAAATGTGCAGTGTTGGAGAGGCTCCAGGAAGAGGTTTGGGAATCACTGCTATAAACTCTGTCGTTCTTAAATTATACCTTAAGCTGTACCTCAACATTAATAAGCGTTTCCTGACACATTCTTAGTTGCGGTACGTTCCGTGTCCCCGTGACACCGGACTGCCGCTGTACCCTCACTCAGTGGTCGGACCCTTTGTTCCTGCGGGCAGGAGTTCCCCTCTCGAACAAGTGTCCAGACATGCTGTGGTCTACACAGATGCTTCTGCCACAGCGTCGGGAGCCACGAACAATGGGTATGCAGTGTCGGGTCTGTGGACGGGGCCTCAGCTGCATTGGCATATCAATTCCCTCGAGTTGCTAGCAGTACGTCTTGCACTGGGCCGCTTCAAGGAGCTGTTGTCAGACAAGCACGTACTGGTCTGATCGAACAGCACTGCGGCCTTTGCGTACATCAGCCTTTAGGATGGTCTACGCTCCAGTTGAATGTCGCAACTCGCCCGCCATCTCTTGCTATGGAATCAGAAGCATCTGAGGTCGCTTCGTGCCATTCATGTCCCAGGCGTGCTCAACCATGCAGCCGACGAGCTCTCACGGCAGCCTCCACTTCTGGGCGAATGAAGACTCCATCCCCAGGTTGTCCAGCTGATTTGGCAGTATTCCGGGGCCGCACAGACAGATCTGTTGCCTCCCTGGACACAGCCCATTGCCAGTTGTTTTATTCCCTAACCGAGGGCACTCTCGGCACTCTCCCCAGGGCCTACGCATATGCGTTTCCCCCAGCTCCTGTGCAAAGTCAGGGAGAACGGGGAGCAGGTCTTGCTAGTGGCTCCGTATCGGACCTGGTTTTCGGAACTGACGCTCCTCGTATCAGCACCTCCTTGGCCCATTCCTCTGAGGAAGGACCTTCTGACTCAGAGACGGGGCACCCTCTGGCACATGTGTCCGGACCTCTGGAAACTCCATGTCTGGTCCCTGGATGGGACGTGGAGGTTCTAAGTGATCACCCCCAGTCGGTTGTAGACACTATCATTTCCACTAGAGCTCCTTCTAGGAGGAACCTCTATGAGAAGGAAAAGGCTGTCTCCAAGCAGAGGATGGCCCACTGGATAGTGGACACCATCGTCTTGGCTTATCAGTCCCAAGGCATGCCTTGCCTGCTCGGGATAAGCCCCCGCTCCACTAGAGGAGTTGCCTCTTCCTGGGTGTTGGCACATGGCGTGGACTAAGTTGTTTTTGTAGCTGAACTTATTGCATATGCATTTGTAGGAGTTTCCCTTTCAGATGCAAAAGATGCGGCCGTGTGCAGCCTAATTTTTTTGACCGTGCAGATGAAAGACATGAACTTAGCTATTGGCTTTATATTATATTATATTTATATTTTTGTTTACTGAAAAGACAGCGTTCAATGGCACACAGCAGCCCACATAGAGAAAGAAGAGGAAGTGGCATCAGAATGATTGAGAATCCACACCCATCTAAACCAGGTTCAGAGATGACCACTGCTCGATGTGGTTAAACTAACTGAGTTCTCACACTCAACAGTAACATGTTTCCAAACCTCAACAGTGAGATCACAGCTCTGAAACTGCAATACGTAATTCCCTATTTTAGTTACAGAAATGTGGAACGGCTGTTATTTCATTGTTGAAAGAAAGTCTTGACTCTGGAATAGATGCAAAACATCACTGTAAAACTTACAGACTCTGAGTTTAATAGTGATTATATGAAATAATCTGCATGATGATATGATGATCCATAATCACCATTATCAGAATCAGTTGCAGAGATACAACACATCAACAACCTTATATCACTATATCAACTCTAGCTATATTTCAACACTCATTTCAGATCAGAGGAAGTTCTCAACCACAGGAGGAGCTGATGATGACTAAAGGAAGAGCTGTGACTATATAATGAAGAGAAAGACTGACAGAAACAGAAAATGGTTGATAAGTGTGATCTGTGTCTGCTGGGACTGATCATTCTCTCTTCACTTCTCACAGGTAAAGAAATCTGGATTTTCTCTAAAGACGTTTAGTGGAATTAGTCTGGAAAGAGTTGATTTGAACATGCTCAGTTTATTCTTGCACACATTCACGTTGTGATCTCAGAGTTGTGTATTGATACATACAGATCATACTGTATTATTCCTGATACTGGACATAGAGTCACTCAAACATCTGATGATCAACAATTATCTTCATATTCAGAGATTTCAACAGCTCTCTGATCAAGACAAACACTTTATTCAGGAGAGAGAGATGATTGTGTTCGTGAGGAAAAAAGACTAGGTTTTAAATCTTCTGCTTTATATGCTGGTATGTTTTATGTATTTATTTATTAATATAGATCATAATAATCACTCGAATATACTGTGTTTCAGGTACGATTGGAGCAGAAGTGACTGATGTGTTCATCCGTTCTGGTGAAAATGTCCGTCTGCCCTGTAATAATGCTCTTTCTGACTGTACATCAACTACATGGATCTACAATAACAGATTCACACATTCAGCAGTAGTTGAACTGATTACTTTAGGGATAAAGAATAAAGACACAGAGAGACGTGAGAGACTGAGTCTGGGGTCTGACTGCTCTCTGAACATCAAGAACATCACAGAAGAAGATTCTGGATTATACACCTGCCAACAATGGACAGGTCCATATAGAAACCACAAACATGGACCTGATGCACATGTTTCTCTGCATGTTCGTCATGGTCAGTGTTTCTGTGAATTATATGTTCAATTTAAAAGGACACCATTCCACATGTTCACAAAACTCCTTTAAACTCACAAAAGCTTTTGAAGGAATTGAAACCTGGTGGCAAAAAAACAAACCTTTTATGTAATGTGATGATCAAAGTTAAACATGACTATATTCTAGCATGATTCATCTGAACTAACATTCATCCTTCACAGCTGAAGATGATTCAACGACAGCAGTGATTCCAGTCCACATCACAAACTCAGCTAGAAACACACCAGAAACTACAGGTACATCATCACTGTCTCTCTCACATCACTGCTTTGCAACATAATCAATTCTCATCACAATGAAAGTCTTAAATGAAGGACAAGTGTAATTTCAGCAACACATGCTGTACTGATCTGGTAGATGGTCAGAGAAATGTGAAACCACTGAACTTGACATCAAAGACAAAAAGATTTGTTCAATGAAGTGTCACTTGTCAATTGATTCATTTTTGGTAATTATCTGTCATCATTCTCCTCCTGACACCTTTAATTTGAAATAAAATGATGATAGATGACAGACTCGTGGAACAGTGGAAGTTCACACAGAGCCCAGCACATATCCATCATTTCTGTGATGATGATGAAGATGATGATGTTTATATGTGTCATGATTAGTGGTTAAACGGATCGTTGTTGATCCGTGATCCGTTCGGACCAAGCCCCACGGTTCGGGACGCATGTGATTCACGGATCAATTGCAAGTTTCAGCGCAACAGAGTGAAAGGTTGTCATTTGAACATGTTTTGTCTTGCTAGTTTACACATTAAATAGATATAAAACCATTCCAGCGCTAGAAGAGGCAAAAGAGGATTTAATTCGGTATCGCACGCAGCGCTGTTATCGGTGCGCACAGACGCGTATACAAGGCTCGCGCGCACAGACTTTGACTTTTAACGCACTTTATTAAACATTCTAAAAACAACCACATCATTCTACCTCACACATCACATTGCAAAATGTTCAAGAGAAAAAATTAATAAAATAAATACATAAATAAATAAACAACAAGATAATATAACCACCTTACATCACCAATTCAACATTATTTCTCCATCCTCACAAAGCGACATTTGCACACCATTTAAACTCAAACTCAGTTAAGTTATTTGTCATTTGAAAAAAACTGTGCTCCACTCTTATTCTAGATTCTACCAAAGCGGAAAATAGCAGAGAAACATTTATATTTCGCCCTTCAGCAGCCAGTCTACAAGACTTCCATATGGCTAATTTAGCTTGTCCAATTATAAAATTTGCTACAGTACACTGCTGACTGTGTGCTCTTGAGTACTTGCAACCATAGATAAAAAGTATCTTTGTAAAGACAAATCCCAAGTTCCCAAGTAATCGTTCTAGCAACGTAAATAATGGAACCAACGTAGAACACTCAGAAAAAACATGAAAAACAGATTCTGGTAAAGAGCAGAAAATACACAATGGTAAAACATTCAAGTTAAACTTAGCAACATGAGCATTAGTGGGCAGTGCACAATGTAATAACCTCCACTGTACGTCTCCAGATCGTTTGGGTAGAGGACCCTTGTAAAAAAGCCTCCAAGAAGGTGAACAAGCATTAAGAACTGTTAAAAATTCCCTCCATTTTGTATCCCCTCTGCCCTTAATATGCTCAAAATGATCCATTTTAACACATAACTGATATAAATCTCTTTTTCCGACCACCTGAAAATCAAGCTCTTGTAGTCTATTAAATGTCAGCAGCTTTCATTCATAATCATCTTCCAAACCAACCTTGGGAGACACACATAACTTGGGAAACAAAACTCCAGAAGGACCTCCAGACAGAAAACAGTTAACAAACATGAGGAGTGTGGAGGGAAAATATGTTTTCAACCCCCCAATGAGCCTCTCTATCGTCCTGACTGATCTAATACCAGCCTGATTTCCAATATCTCTCATTGATCTCCATCTTTTAGATGAGATATCAATCAAGTCTGAAACTTTGGTCAATCCTTTTTTCAAAAATTGTTTTACAATTGTATTAGATGTACAGATATTCTCACCTAAAAAGGAGTTATAAAACAACGGTTCTTCAAGACCAAAATGATTATTTTCACTTCTAAACAATTTAATACCTGTCCAGGAGTTTAACACATAAGTATAACATTTTACATCAGCCGAAAACTTCCCATCATAAGAAGACATTAAAAATAATTGCCTATCAACACCTAACCCACCAAAAGTTCTGAGCAACGCCAGACCAAAAAAAACCCATGGCCTAAAATCCACAGGGTAAAGTAGGTTTTGAACAGTCTTTAACCTCAAAGCCTTAACCTTCGCTGCCAAATTAATCAACCCTTGGCCCCCTTCACTGACTGGCAAATACAAAATTGCCGAGGGAAGCCAATGAAACCCATCCCAAAAAAACTCAACAAAAGTCTTCTGCAGACGTTGCAACAATTCTTTTGGTGGGTCTAACACATTTAAGCGATGCCACATCATGGAAGCTGCCAAGTTGTTAATAATGAGCACTCTTCCCCTATATGACAAGCGAGGCAGTAACCATCTCCATTTTTGTAAACGCCCAGAAACTTTTTCAAAAATACCATCCCAATTTTTCTGTATACAGGTCCTTCTCAAAAAATTAGCATATTGTGATAAAGTTCATTATTTTCCATAATGTAATGATAAAAATTAAACTTTCATATATTTTAGATTCATTGCACACCAACTGAAATATTTCAGGTCTTTTATTGTTTTAATACTGATGATTTTGGCATACAGCTCATGAAAACCCAAAATTCCTATCTCAAAAAATTAGCATATTTCATCCGACCAATAAAAGAAAAGTGTTTTTAATACAAAAAAAGTCAACCTTCAAATAATTATGTTCAGTTATGCACTCAATACTTGGTCGGGAATCCTTTTGCAGAAATGACTGCTTCAATGCGGCGTGGCATGGAGGCAATCAGCCTGTGGCACTGCTGAGGTGTTATGGAGGCCCAGGATGCTTCGATAGCGGCCTTAAGCTCATCCAGAGTGTTGGGTCTTGCGTCTCTCAACTTTCTCTTCACAATATCCCACAGATTCTCTATGGGGTTCAGGTCAGGAGAGTTGGCAGGCCAATTGAGCACAGTAATACCATGGTCAGTAAACCATTTACCAGTGGTTTTGGCACTGTGAGCAGGTGCCAGGTCGTGCTGAAAAACGAAATCTTCATCTCCATAAAGCTTTTCAGCAGATGGAAGCATGAAGTGCTCCAAAATCTCCTGATAGCTAGCTGCATTGACCCTGCCCTTGATAAAACACAGTGGACCAACACCAGCAGCTGACATGGCACCCCAGACCATCACTGACTGTGGGAACTTGACACTGGACTTCAGGCATTTTGGCATTTCCTTCTCCCCAGTCTTCCTCCAGACTCTGGCACCTTGATTTCCGAATGACTTTGGACCACTGAGCAACAGTCCAGTGCTGCTTCTCTGTAGCCCAGGTCAGGCGCTTCTGCCGCTGTTTCTGGTTCAAAAGTGGCTTGACCTGGGGAATGCGGCACCTGTAGCCCATTTCCTGCACACGCCTGTGCACGGTGGCTCTGGATGTTTCTACTCCAGACTCAGTCCACTGCTTCCGCAGGTCCCCCAAGGTCTGGAATCGGTCCTTCTCCACAATCTTCCTCAGGGTCCGGTCACCTCTTCTCGTTGTGCAGCGTTTTTTGCCACACTTTTTCCTTCCCACAGACTTCCCACTGAGGTGCCTTGATACAGCACTCTGGGAACAGCCTATTCGTTCAGAAATTTCTTTCTGTGTCCTACCCTGTCAATGATGGCCTTCTGGACAGCAGTCAGGTCGGCAGTCTTACCCATGATTGCGGTTTTGAGTAATGAACCAGGCTGGGAGTTTTTAAAAGCCTCAGGAATCTTTTGCAGGTGTTTAGAGTTAATTAGTTGATTCAGATGATTAGGTTAATAGCTCGTTTAGAGAACCTTTTCAAGATATGCTAATTTTTTGAGATAGGAATTTTGGGTTTTCATGAGCTGTATGCCAAAATCATCAGTATTAAAACAATAAAAGACCTGAAATATTTCAGTTGGTGTGCAATGAATCTAAAATATATGAAAGTTTAATTTTTATCATTACATTATGGAAAATAATGAACTTTATCACAATATGCTAATTTTTTGAGAAGGACCTGTATATTTATCAGTCCCAAGGAAAATTCCAAGCACTTTAAACCCCTCTAGACTCCAGGAACAATTCTGAGGAAGAGATGGAGGGCCTCCATTCTCCCATTCACCCAGTAAAAAGGATGCACACTTTTCCCAGTTGATTCGAGATGAGGAGGCTTTTTGATAAACCTCTAAAGATTCTCTCAAATTCATTACATCCTGAGCAGATCTGATAAAAATAGTGACATCATCAGCATAGGCACTAAGCCTAACAGTTTTCAGGTCTGAGGTGGACGGACACACTGTTGAAATGCCACACAGCTTGTTTCTCAGTGCAATCAAAAGTGGCTCAATTGCAATAGCATACAGGATTCCTGACAAACCACAACCCTGCCTTATGCCTCTCCTTACTCTGAACTCTGAATGTAAGAGTACCATTAATTTTCAACATGCTGTATATATCAGTGTACAACAGTTTAATATAAGCAATAATAGATGGCCCAAAACCAAAAGCCTCAAGGCACTTAACAAGGAAACTGTGATCGACCCGATCAAAGGCTTTCTCCTGGTCTAATGAAACAAAACCAATATCAAAATGCTGTACTCTGGAAAACGAAATCAAGTCTCGAATCAAAAAAAGATTATCAAAAATAGTCCTTCCTGGAATGCAGTATGACTGATCCGGATGAATCACTGAAGAAATGTAGAGTTTAACTCTATTAGTTAAGGACTTCGAAAGTATCTTGTAATCCACTCCCAGTGAAGAGACCGGACGCCAGCATCTAATGTCTTCAAGATCACCCTTTTTAGGTAATAGAGTGACCACAGCTCTTCATAGACACAGTGGAAGTGTCCCTCTTTTAAAACTCTCCATGAAAACTGAAAACAAATCCAATCCAATAACTGACCAAAATTGTTTATAAAATTCTGCATTAAGTCCATCCAATCCCGGAGCTTTGCCAGAAGACAGTTCTTTAACAGCAACAGATAGTTCATCGAAAGTCAATAGTTTATCAAGATTGGATTTCTCCCCTTCCGAAAGCTCAGGTAAATCCTGAAAGAGAAGTTCAGCCATTTCCTCATCACAAGATTCAGCACTATAAAGATCCTCATAAAAAGAAAGTGCGTAAGAAATAATTCCATGACCGTCAGTAACTTTCCTCCCCTCTGGAAGTCTCAAACAACTTAAAATCTTCTTATCCACAGTCTTCTTCTCCAGATTAAAAAAGAAAGAAGTAGGAGCATCCATGCTATTGAAGGAAGAGAATCTTGCACAAATCAGCGTCTCCTGGGCTCTTTCCTCCAGTAGATTCCGCAAAAGAAAATTATCGCGTTTCAAGGACTCAGTGGTATCGACAACGTCCCCTTCGATATCAAGAAGAAGTATTTCCTGTTCAAGCTGTGCCATCTTCTTTTCCAAAAAACTTTTATTGTAAGCAGAATAACTCTGGCAAAACAATTTAATTTGAGATTTGCCTATGTCCCACCACTGGCTCAAGGACTTATACTGTGTTTTTTTCTCTCTCCAGATCTCCCAGAAATGAGTGAAAGAGTGCACAAAACTTTGATCTAATAATAATCTCTTATTAAACTTCCAAAAGAAATTCTTGAACGTGCTCTCTGCAGTAGTGACATCAATAGATAGAAGATGGTGATCAGACAAAGCAGTAGGACATATACAGCTATTATAGAAAAGATTTATTTTACTTTTTGGTATATAAATTCTGTCTAACCTAGCCCCAGACACCATATTGGAGTTTATTTTCACCCAGGTTTATTGTCTGACCTGAGGAAAAGATTCTCTCCAAACATCTATAAGATTGTGGTAAACAATTAAAGACCGAAGCACATCTGCGGATTGACTGTGGGGCTCTTCATGATTTCTGTCCAAAGTATGACTTAATGTACAATTAAAATCTCCAGCCAAAACAATAATCCTATCATGGGGAACATCACTTAAACTTAAAGCAGCTTTAAGTTTTTCAAAAAAATAACACGTTCTGATCCAATATTGGGTGCATACACATTGACAAAAGAAAACTTAATACCCAGAACAGTTATGTCAACTCTCAGCAATCGACCAGAAATCAATTCAAAAACACTGACTGGTTGCTCTCTATTGTCACAGTCTGTTTAGTTTCAGTTTCAGTTTATGGACTTTCTGTTTGTGTTTTATGATCACATGTTCTGTTTCCCGCCATCATCATTAGTTCACTTGTATCACCTGTGTCTCATTAATCAACCTTGTTATGTTTGCTATTTAGTTTCCCCCTGTTCACTCAGTCTTGGTCCGTTCACCGTTATTGCAAGTTGTGTTGTTTCTCTGTGCCTGTTAACCTGTGGATTACGTTATTAAACTAGTATTTGGATTTATACTCCTCGTCTGTGCTCCTTCCTGCAGCCAGCCGTAACAGATGAACGGACCGCCCAAATTTGATGAACGGGCTAAGTTCATCACTGTGGCCCAGGAAAGCCACGATTTTTTTCATTTTGCCCTGAACTTTTGCGTTTTGGCTAGACAGACCTCTTTGGAGGATGAAACCATCAAGGACCTGTTCTGGATCGGGGCCAACCTCTACCATGCCACCCATCTTCCAGACACCACCGGACTGAGTTGGAGGGAAGCCGTATTTTGGTGTCTGGAAAGCGTGCGGTCCCGATTCAGGACCCGGCCAGACCCAGAGCCCAGCCCGTCACCACCGCGATTGACGACGCCTGTGCCCCCCGCAGACTGGAAGCTTCCGCCTGCCGCGACGCTAGAGCCTACACTCGAGGACAAAGAGGTGGAGCTCAACATCGCCCCGGAGCCGAAGCACCGCCAGGAATCTGACCAGGGGTGTGAGCCGACGTCATCGTCCATCGCCGTGGGAGTCCTAGTGGAGTTCGAGGGGATGGATGCGAGCCCCGCCCAAACCCCCGCCACTGAGAGCGAGCAACAGTTGGACTTATTGGACAGTTTTATAGAGAGTGGTGAGAGAAATACTTTGTATCCCTGCATTTCGAATGATTCTGATTCTTCGACAGTTCTATCATCCCCACCCAACCTCCCTCTCCCACCACCTCAAATAACTACCATTAAGGACACTTCATCTTTGGGTTCCTGTGCCACTCATTTCCAGAGCATCGCCAAGCCTGTCACCCAGCCATCGTCACCCCCCATCATTCCCATTGACTCACCTCATCCTCCTCTCAGTGGCGAGGCTTCATCATGGTCCTGCTGGGAGGTCACTTGTTCTGGGCGTCAGGAGTCCGTGGCTCCGCCTCCTGCCTCATCGTGCTCTGTTCTGCCTCGACCCGTCGACCTGGCTCCTGCACCTACACTCCTCCTCCCCTCGACTCCGGCTCCGACCATCGAGCATTCAGACTCGCCGGGCTCCCTCGGTACGTCGGCTCCCCCTGGGTCGGACGTCGCCAAGCCTCCGCTGCGGACTTGCGGGCCGTACGCTGCTCTCCGGCCCTCCACCCCTTCGGCTTCGGCAAGCTCCGCCCTCCCTCAGGCTCCACCTCCGCCCTCGGTCGCTCCAGCTCGTCCTCTGCTCTCCGGATCTCCACCTCCGCCTCGGAGAGTCGTCGCTGCGGTTTCGTCGCGGCCGCCCAGGTCATCGGCATCCCATCACCGCCTCGACTTCCGTCTGCGCGGGGGATTCCATCTTCCAAGGCTCCGTCACCGTTGGTCATCTCCACGAACCCATCATCAAGGCTCCCACCACCGTTGACGTCACCTTGGGTCATCGCCTTGGCTGTGCTCTGGGTCATTTCCACCTGGCCACTCCTACCTCCTCCAATCCCGCCTTGGTCGTCATCCTCCAGTCTTCTGCCTGCCTCCGGTTCCTGCTCCTGGCCACACCCTCGTCCTCCTCCCAAGCCGCCTCCATTTCTCCTTTCACGGCGTGAGGACACGCCTTTTCAGAGGGGGGCGTAATGTCACAGTCTGTTTAGTTTCAGTTTCAGTTTATGGACTTTCTGTTTGTGTTTTATGATCACATGTTCTGTTTCCCGCCATCATCATTAGTTCACTTGTATCACCTGTGTCTCATTAATCAACCTTGTTATGTTTGCTATTTAGTTTCCCCCTGTTCACTCAGTCTTGGTCCGTTCACCGTTATTGCAAGTTGTGTTGTTTCTCTGTGCCTGTTAACCTGTGGATTACGTTATTAAACTAGTATTTGGATTTATTTACATTTACATTTATGCATTTGGCAGACGCTTTTATCCAAAGCGACTTACATTGCATTATACTATACATTTGTATCTAAGTGTGTGCAATCCCTGGGATCGAACCCATGACCTTGGCATTGTTAGTGCCATGCTCTAACCACTGAGCTCAGGATTTATACTCCTCGTCTGTGCTCCTTCCTGCAGCCAGCCGTAACATCTATATTCAGGTGTAAGCAGAATAGCCACCCCTGCACTAACATTAGAGCCATGACTCAATATTGCCTGACCCTTCCATTCAGTCAACCACTGTGTCTGATTGTTCTCATCGGTATGCGTTTCCTGTAGAAAAACAACACCTGCACTCTTCATCACAATATAATCAAACAGACTAGCCCTTTTCATAGCATCACTACACCCATTAACGTTCAAAGAACTAAGTCTCAAAGGTGCCATGAAAATAAGTATAAAATAAACACACAATAAAACTAACCTACCAGAGTTATTAGGTAACCAAGCCATATTAATTTTTTACCTTGTAAATTCAGAGAACTTCTAACATTACTGAGAAGTTTCTTAAGGCGATACCGTTTGGGTTTGTCAAGCTCATCAAAGGAAGCTTTTCTCATAGCCATGGTACCAGACAACAGAAACAGTTTTAAATCTGGAAAATATGTCTCAATTTTTGGTTTACGAAGTCCTTTTGTAGTATCAAGAAAATGATTGATCTGCTGAACAGAATACATTTTAGTCGTACCTCCAATTACAAGCTCCGAATCCATCGCGTCATTATCCATTATCTCGGTGTCCTCATGTTCATTGCCAGAGTCATCCATTAAATCCACAGATTCTTGAGATAAAAGGTCATCTTGACTCTGTTTAAACGAGTTATCGATAGTTGCATCGTTCACAATTTTATCAGACTGCGTTTGATTTCCTTCAATCAAATCAGTTTCAATCACAGACTGTAAACACACCTGTCTCGGGCTCGTCTCTGCCTGCGATACAGCGGGGATTTGACTCGGGCCGGCCGCCTCCTCAACAGCCCCCGCCAGGCCGTCTCCAGAGGCCTCCAGCACCGGTCTCCCTTCGGGCACGTCACCTGGCGCCGAAAACGCTTCGCCCGGCTGAGGTTCTGACGCCTCAGCCGTCGCAACAATATCCTCGCCGGCCGCCCTCACGCTGTTCTCCGCATCTGCAGCCGGAGCCACAAGAAGGCCCGTCGGTCTGTCTCGCCTCGGGTAAGTTTGCCTAACGTGTCCAAATTCACCACAAACAAAGCATCTCATCGACTCTGAACTAATAAAAATAGTGTAATCTTTGCAATCAATGCTTAATTTTACCGACAGATTTAACGGATCACTCTGGGAGTTCAAAATCATAAAAACCTGACGCCGAAAAGACATCACATGTTTAATATCAGGGTTTTTACATCCAAGAGGGATCATTTTGATGGAACTCACTATTTTGCTGTACCTCTGGAGTATTTGCTCTAGTTTTTCATTTTTAACAAACGGAGGTACGTTTGATAAAATTACCTTCTTGGCTGGGCTTGACAAAGGCAAAACAGGTACGAAAATATCTTTGATTACCAATCCAGTTTCAATCAAGTCATTCACCATTTGGCTTTCACTGAGAAAGAACACAATGGCTTTATTCATTCGGGAGGCGGATCTAATATTAGCACCACCGACAGCCTCACTCACGGCTATCAAACAATCCTGCACCGACACAGTGGCCTCAGGCATACATTTACACCAGTGTTTGAGTGTTAACTGTGAGAAATCTCCCAATTCTGACCCCATTATCCCTATTCACTGACCGAAGTCAGGAAAAACCTTAACTAAACCTAACTATAATGAAATTATATGAAAACCAACTCAAACAGAGAGATACTCTCACTCCCGCCAACAGGCTCCGTCCACACTCACTCCCAGCATACACTCAGAGAGAGAGAGAGAGAGATGCGCGTTCCAGATAGCTCGTAAACTCTAAATTAATTTCTCTTTCGGGTCCTCAATTCACTTGGATGGTCACATACACGCATTATGTCAGTAAAAATTTGGTTATATTTTAATTGAACGAGGTGAGAATTCGGATGTGTGTCTATCGGATGTGCGCGTGTATGGGGTCTTACTCTTAAGGTGACAGCAACCTATAAATACCTGCTGTTGTCTGTCATGTAAATCAAACAACAAAACACAGCTTTAACAAAGATTAATCTATATTACATTTACACAGTGAACAGTTTCATTTTATATTTAATTATTACATTTCTGTACACGAAAATTAATACTACAGTTAGACCTTATACTTTGTTCATAACCGTGATGTGATCCGAACCGTGAGTTTTGTGATCCGTTGAACCACTAGTCATGATGTGTTGAAGTGAACTAACAGACGTGATCCACAGGTCCAGCTGACACAGCATCAGAAACGGTCATCTGTGTGACTGCTGGATCATTATTCAGAGGTACGACACGTTCATTTCTACTGACAGCTTTACACCATTAAACTATCAGCTTCATCAATAACTGTTCATAGTTGAATCCCCTTGACTTCAGTCATGTCCAGTTTCTCCTCTTCTTCTTCTTCCACACATGTTTCCTGCAGTGATTGTGATGATTGTTGAGATGGCAGTGTTTGCTGCTCCTACTGTGATTCTTCTTCAGATCATCTGTGCAAGAAGAGCTGGTGAGTTTGAGCTTCACACAATCTGAAGATTCACACTCATCTGATCTGGAACAATCTGCAATCATGGTAAAAACACATACGAGAGGTCAGTCGATGCTTTTATTTTGCAGGGAGGAAGGACTCGCAGCACCCAGAGGAAATAGAGATGCCTACAATATTACAATAAAACACTGCTGAGTTTGAGACCTTCTGAAACAAGATTTAAGTCATGTCACCTCAAATAATGGAAAAATAATGCATTGTTTGTCAAATATGTCTTGTTCAGCTTAAGAGAGCTATTTAGCTTAAAATAGCAAAGACTTACAGAGGACTGTTCACCGTTTTATTTATTTTTTCTTCTCAAAAAACAGAAAAATCATCTGTGCACACTGAAGAAATAGTGATACCATCAAGTTTAGATTCAAATATTTTTGCAAATAACAGGCAAGATATTTGCATACAGTGTTGAAAGTCATTTTCTGGTGGTTCGTTTATAAACTGCTTTGAACATAATATGAAATACAGTAATAGACGGACTCAGACTGTCGGTGTAATCATCTCTCTGTTCTGTGTGTTGAAGCTGATTTGGTGATTCTCCATCATTTTATTTTGGATGATTGCTACTAATTTTCTTAATAAAAACGATGCTGAATCCCCTTCATGAGCTCGTAATGTGAGGATGTTAAACTGTGGCGCAAAGATAAACTAAATTAGAACCAAATACTTATATTTAATAATGTAATGTAATGTTTACAGCCTTTACAAATGTTATTGTGGCAAGGGGGGCGTGGTTCAGCGAAGTCTGCAGCGGGAGAGAGAGACAGGAGACGCACGGTGAGTGAGTGGATTAGGCGGAAATAACAAACACCTGTCTCTTGTTTCAGTAATTGGCGTGGAGAGAGTATNCAACCCAAACACATGCTCTACACTTCAGCACAATGGAAACCCACAAAAACACTAGAAACTATTTTAAATACGATCATAAAAGAACATTAAACATTAGTGTCCCAATTGTATCATCTCGATTAAAACAAATTGCAGAATATAACATTTTATTTCAAAATTTAATCTCCCTATCCAGCCCTGTGCAAAGCATGATGGGAAGGGGAAATCCTGTTCCTAGTTTCTATAATGATATTTGAACACAACTAAAATCCTTTATGTACTCTCAACTCAAATTAATTAAGTGGTTGAAAAGAATCGTGTTGGATTAACTACATTTATTTAAAGGGGAACTATTATGCCCCATTTTACAAGATGTAAAATAAGTCTCTGATGTTCCCAGAGTGTGTATGTGAAGTTTTAGCTCAAAATACCTCACAGATAATTTTTTATAGCATGTTAAAATTGTCACTTTTAGTGGTTGAGTAAAAACGAGCCATTTCAGCGTGGGCCCTTTAAATGCAAATGAGTTGCTGCACTCCCATAAGAGGGCGGAGCTTCAAGAGCTCGTTCTCCCCTCAGGATTCAATCAGGACGCACTATAATGTCAGAAACTGCGAATATATGCTGCATGGAGATAGAACAGGTATAGTTTAGTTCAATTACGGCTATAATTTATATTGTCTTCTTGTTTTTAATCCACTATATTAGTACAGGCCTGTTGTGCCGTCCGAATGAAGGCCAAAACTATACAGATGAGTTTTATGATGTTTATTGTACTTCACACAAAAGATGAAGCGTCTGTTTTCACTCTAGAAAATCACTGAAAGATCTTAATAAAACACTGCAAGTGTGCGTTCAAATATTATCCATAAAATCTCTCTCTTTCCCTTGTATTATCATCACCAACATAACGTATAGCGAATAACACAGAAACACTCATTACAAATAACAGTAAACAAATATATAAAGACCTTATGCCTTTCGGGTGGTGCTTAATAAACTTTATATCCGTAACTCGGATGAACTGTAATAAAGTGCTCTCACCTTCATTACTGCCGTATCCAGTATCATTCTGGAGTCTGTAAGCTGGATCACGAACAGTTTTTACTTGTATATCCTCCTTGAGTAACACATTTTTAGCACAGTCTTTGTTTTGTATTGTCCCTTTGTATTGATATTCGTTCACAAAGCAGTGCGGTGTGAAATGATTCACGCAGACATACACGAATTTCGGCAGAACTGAGGGAGCATTTTCCTGGAAAACCAAGTTAATCCACCTCATTTTCAGCAGCTCAGATTTTAGGAGTAAATGAAGAGTTATGTAGATTAATCCATCCAGCTACAGAACACCTAAAATGCTTGGGAGACATTCTCGTCAGTGCAGCAATGGCGGACTCGCTGTGAACGCGCTCAGGGCGGTTCTATGTTAAATCGGTCTGTCTGTCAACATTCGTGGGCGGGGCCTGTGGCTTTTTTGACATCACACTGCCAGGGATCATCCGAGTTACGGATATAAAGTTTATTAAGCACCACCCGAAAGGCATAAGGTCTTTATATAATTGTTGTTAAGTAAATTGAACAAGCATCAAATGTTATTTTTGGCCTATTTAATTGAAACATGTTCTTTCAAAATGAAAATATTGAGTTGAGCCAAAACGCAACTGTTTCAAATCATTTTAACACAACACAATTACTATGTAACTGAACTGCACACATAATTCTAGACACATAGGGACAGATTTACTAACAGTTTGCGGCAACACAAACAACTTTAGATGTTAAAAAACTACTGTCAGGATTTACTAAAGACACGCAGTGAGAAATTAGCGCTGAAAAGGTCGTGGACTGAGTTGTTGAACTTATTGCATATGCATTTGTAGGAGTTTCCCTTTCAGATGCAAAATTTATGGGAGGAGAGTATTTAAATCGATCACAACGCGATTTACTAATGTTTACACTAGTCAATTTACTGGTATTTGCGCCATTATTTAATGCTCAAAAAAAGCATGTCTTAACCCATTTTGTGACATGGCTGCAATTGTTGCTGCTAGGAGGAGCTCGTGGTAAAAGGTAAAATATTTTCCACTCGTATTAATTTCTTTGGGATGCCAGAGGAAGACGTTATCCGAACATATATATGTGTACATGTTTGTCAGATTACATGTAACAAGTTGGGTTTGTATCGACCCGCATGATGAGCATCAGCTCTGCTTATTTGCGACTCAAAGCTAATTTGAGCAGCTCTTGTTAGATTGTGTTAGTCATTATGTAAATGATTTGACTGTGTCTGTGTTCTTTAATGTGTGTCAGCAGTAGATCACGTGCAAAACTTGCCACTCCCATCGGTGCATTTGAGGAATTGAGCTCTCACGCTAATTTGCCCCGTTTATTAAATCTGGCCCTAAAATTGTTCTTTCTCCCAGTGGCAATCAGCTGAAGTGATTTCAGTCAGTACAACAAACAGTATCGCGAGAACAAACAGTGCTGTTTCTCAGTTTTCATAAATAAGCATGCACTAATGTGCTGACAATTTTGTTGCTTTTTTCAGATTTAAAAACATTTCAAACAAGTACTTCAAAATATACTTCAGCCATCGGCGCTGGACAAAGAATGTTTGTCATCAGGAGAGTCCTCCTGTACACTAACTTAGCTATTGGCTTTATATCATATCAAGTCACTTTCAGCTGTCACTTTGGCACGAGGCCCGTGCAGTCACACACTTCACACAGCCCTTATGATGACTCTGCATATGTGTAACATTTGGGGCAAAATAAAAATTCAGTGATATACTTCAAAAGCATAGTAATCACTCTTACTATGCTCTCTTACTATGCTCCGCTCTCTTAATCACTCTCGTGGTACTTTGAAGTCATACAGCAATCGGTCTGTGCAGCACTGCTTCAAGTCCAACAAGCCTAATCATTTGTGTATCCAGTACAGAAACTATAGGATGTTGTACAAAATATGAACAAATCGCTCTTTGAGAAAACTCGTTGTTCCCGAGTCATATTAAAGATTTGATCAAAATGAACTAATCGTTCATGATCGACCCATCACTTTTGGGTTAAAGTTCAGTTTATTAAAGAGGCAAAACTTGCTCTTGTTAACTGACAGCGTTCAATGGCACACAGCAGCCCACATAGAGAAAGAAGAGGAAGTGACATCAGAATGATTGAGAATCCACACCCATCTAAACCGGGTTCAGAGATGACCACTGCTCGATGTGATTAAACTAACTGAGTTCTCACACTCAACAGTAACATGTTTGAGATCACAGCTCTGAAACTGCAATAAATAATTCACTATTGTAAGAAAAAAATGATGAGGATGATGATCTCGATGAAGATGATTTTATGATTAATGATTTTAATGCCATAAAGGAAACTGCTAAAAGAAAGAAGTGAAACTATCAGTAATGCACTCGTGTGCAAAAGTCTATAGATTATGTTCAGATCAGATGTGTGTTGAGCCAGTGTGGTTAACAATATACACTTCTCACACTGAACAACATGTTTCACACAAACGTGAATAGAAACTCGAGCAGAATTTCAGCTCAGTCGGTCAGAATAGAGGAAGTTCACACACACAGGAGGAGCTGACAGTGTTTAGAGGAACAGCTATAACTATATAAAGAAGAGAAAGAGTGACAGAAACAGAAAATGGCTGGTCAGTGTGATCTGTGTCTGCTGGGACTGATCATTCTCTCTTCACTTCTCACAGGTAAAGAAATCTGGATTTTCTCTAAAGACATTTAGTGGAATTAGTCTGGAAAGAGTTGATTTGAACATGCTCAGTTTATTCTTGCACACATTCACGTTGTGATCTCAGAGTTGTGTATTGATACATACAGATCATACTGTATTATTCCTGATACTGGACATAGAGTCACTCAAACATCTGATGATCAACAATTATCTTCATATTCAGAGATTTCAACAGCTCTCTGATCAAGACAAACACTTTATTCTGGAGAGAGAGATGATTGTGTTCATGAGGAAAAAAGACTATGATTCGAATCTTCTGCTTTATATGTTGGTATGTTTTACCTTCATTTATTAATATATAGCATTATGATCATTACATGTACTTGTGTTTCAGGGTCCAGTGGAGTGAATGATCCTCATGTGTTCATCCGTTCTGGTGAAAATGTCCGTCTGCCCTGTAATAATGCTCTTTCTGACTGTAACTCAACTACATGGACCTACTATAACAGATTCAGACATTCAGCAGCAGTTGAACTGATTACTTTAGGGATAAAGAAGGAAGACACAGAGAGACATGAGAGACTGAGTCTGGGGTCTGACTGCTCTCTGAACATCAAGAACGTCACAGAAGAAGATTCTGGATTATACAGCTGCCAACAATGGGCAGGTCCATATAGAAACCACAAACATGGACCTGATGCACATGTTTCTCTGCATGTTCTTCATGGTCAGTGTTTCTGTGAATTATATGTTCAATTTAAAAGGACACCATTCCACATGTTCACAAAACTCCTTTAAACTCACAAAAGCTTTTGAAGGAATTGAAACCTGGTGGCAAAAAACGTTTAATCTGAATTAACATTCACTCTTCACAGCTAAAGATGATTCAACGACAGCAGTGATTCCAGTCCACATCACAAACTCAGCTAGAAACACACCAGAAACTACAGGTACATCATCACTGTCTCTCTCACATCACTGTGTATAATGCTGGAGTTATCTTGAGTGTAAACTAATTCAGTTATGATCGTCATAGTCTACAGTATGATGGATGTTCAGCCGTTGGTTTAGTTTCATTTTCATTTTCTTTTAGTACCTCTGTACCATAAAACGAAATAATCCCTTAAAACTATGTCATTGGTTTGTGCGAAGGTTTGTGCTGGTTTGGTGTTTGAGAATATCAAGTGTTATTTTTTTTGGTCACGTGACGTCACTCTCCACCCAATGTCATCTTAATCGCTCCAAAACTGGCATTGTTCATTTGTGCTCGATTTGTGCTTGATTCAGAAACAGTTACATCAGTCCTAAATCGTTACCGGCGCTGCTGCTTTGTGACGGTTTTGTGGCATTGAAATTACAATAATGTGTTTGTGACATAACAAGTCTCTGGGACAGTAATGCAGGCAAGCCATTAAAGTAATAAATACATGAAATATGTTTGACTGAAATCATTTACAGATTAACAAAACGATAGAGAAAAACTGTGCTGAAGTCTGTGCTGCTGAGTTTATTTCTGTTGTGAGGCGCGGCGCTACACGAGTCAGGAAACTGAGATGAGAAGCTCATCCTGTAGTTTATTTAGTTCTGTTTTCACAGTGAACGCACACAAATAAAATAAACACTTTGTGGCTGTGAATATTGTGATATCTATCTATCTATCTATCTATCTATCTATCTATCTATCTATCTATCTATCTATCTATCTATCTATCTATCTATCTATCTATCAGCAACCACCCAGAACACTCTAGGAACAGCATAGCAACCCCCAGAATACCCTAGAAACCATATAGCAACACCCTAGCAACCATCCTGAGTACCCTAGCAACTACACTGCAACACCCTAGCAACTACCCAGAGTACCTTAGCAACCACATAGCAACACCCTAGCAACCAC
>RJVU01030023.1:1574-16793 GCA_003731715.1 Anabarilius grahami
TTTTTTTTTTTTTTTTTTTTTATATATATAATTTCATTTAATTTCCTTGTAACCCCCCTTAAAGGCTTGAAGATTGTGCTTTTGTTTATTGTATTAACATGCTGTTGTTTATTTTGGATGCATGAACCTATCAAAGCATAGGTCTATATGCACAGATATACAAATGGAAATTTTATTATTTTGTCATTTGTGTGTATTTTCATATGCATGTTGCTGTTCCCTACTTGAATTTGTATATTGAAGTTGTTCAATAAAAAAATAAAAAAATAAATAAAAATGTTCAATCAAAAAAAAAAAAAAAAAANTTCTGAAACACACTGTACCCGGATTCTACTGTTGCTATAGTAACGAACACAACTTTTACGCGCATCTGATCGACGGATAAATCATGCGCTCTTATATCTTGCGGATATTTCAGCTAAATGTTTACTTCACTTAATAATAAAGTTTACAATAAATAAATACATATAGGCTAATCAATCACTGTTCAATAAATGTACGCTTAACATATTCTTTGTGTAGGCCTAATTAACATAATATTCAACAGAAGCGCAGGCAGAGTGCCTTCAGAAAGATGCCAGATTATTCTATAATTCTAAAACCTTTTAGATTAAACCAACTTAATTTTCCGTATTCATTTAAAAATACATTATATTACATAATGTGTTTGTTATTTTTATTCGTCATGTAGGATAGGCTGTGATATCATGTACGTTAAACTGTCTTCCTCCTATCTTCCATTAAAAAGAGGTGCAATACTCCAGATTTCCAAAAAACAAAACAAAAAAAAACTTTAATCCAGTTGATATAGGCTAAAACAATCTTGGGATGCTGTTTGAGAAGCGTGCTTATGTGTATGTGTGTTGTTTCCTACAAAGAAATGTAGAAAATACAATAGGTTACACACTATAACTGAATTAAATGACATAGGCTATAAATCATATTTCTTATCAATATAAGTGACAGGTAAACGAACACTGAAACTGCGATGATTAAAATAGCGTCTTAAAGATACACAATAAGGTTCAAACAGAATACTATACAGTGACATCAAAATTAGTTTTAATAAACAATAAGTTTAGTATCACACCGTATTGCGGTCATGAAACTGTGGTGAGTCATGCAACTAGTCAGAATGATAACAGATACACTTTCAAGCAAAATAATTATAATCAGTCATAACAGTTAAGTTAATCGCTGAAGGCACACAATACTGCACAAAATAAAGCGATCACGAAAACTCTCTCTGTCCGAAACTCGTACAATCTGAGCCAATATGAACTAATACAGTAAAGTGGATATTTACAGCGCATCACCAGTTATATTTGGTTATATACTGCCACCTGTTGGCACATTTGTGTAATTTAGAGCAGAGATTAGGTCGTGATCACGACAAAACAACTTTTGTTATCTTGAGATCACGAGAAAATTAAGTCCTGATCACGAGAAAACAACTTTTGTTGTCTCGAGATCACGAGAAAATTAAGTCCTGATCACGAGAAAACAACTTTTGTTATCTCGAGATCACGAGAAAATAAGTCGTGATCACGAGAAAACAAGATAGAAAAAAAATAATAATCCATGGCCGTTTAGGGCTTCCGTATAAATGAGTACACCCTAGATTTAATTCAACAAATGTATAATATTTTAGTACTTAGTATGCCTTCCATAATTTTGAAAATACTGCTCTGACCCTTCTTGGCACGGAGTGTACAAGTTCATGACAAATTGTCATATCTGTCCTGTTTAACTCCTGGATGATGAGCTCCTTAAATGCCCTGATCTTTAATGGGGAGTGTTGCTCAACTTGTCTCTACAGAATCCCCCACAGGCGCTCAAGAGTGTTAAGATTGAGTGCAATACATGTCCACAGAAGGTTTTTCCCCTTGGGAGAATGCATATCCTCATTGTCATGTTAAAAAAATGGCTAACAATGCAGGGAATGAGGAAAGGGTAACATCTTCTGTTTCAAGTTTGTGTATTAAATTACACAGTGGTGTGGAAATTCATGACAGCATTAATAAAGCACAACTCCCTCACACCTTCAGCACTCATACGTCCCTATATAAGAGCTTTACTACCACTGAACCTTACTGTGGGAACCAGGCACTTCTCACTGTACTCCTCCTCTAGCAACACCATGACATTTTAGATGCTGTTAGATCCAAAATGATTGATTTGGTCTCATGAGACCAGAGTATTGATTCCCAGAATCTATATTTTGTAAATATGGGCTTTGGAAATGGCTAACTGACTTTATTGTGCTTTGGCTACAGTAGGTACTTCCAGTGAGAACAATAACCATGCATGTCATTTCTGCAGGCTGCATCTTACTCTGTAGGATAAACAGTCACTCTTTTCATAGCTTTTGCTGGTTTTGAGACACTCGCTTGGTATTTCTCCTGCTCTTTGTCTAGCAAAAAAATCCCTCATCACTAAATGAAAGCTTAAAATGAAGGTCTGATGGGGCCTTGTCACAAGTCCATTGTTTTTGGATTTCTGCATTACTTTTGTTATATTTTCACACTTAAAACAATGATTTGGTAATCGTCTTGTACCACTGTCCTCTTTTGTGCTAAGAAATAAGTCTGCTGACAGTTCTCTCCCAAGTGGTTCCATTGTTGTCAGCATTAAGTCTGAGTCAAGTCAAGTCAAGTCAAGTCAAGTCACCTTTATTTATATAGCGCTTTTTACAATGTAGATTGTGTCAAAGCAGCTTTACATTGATAACTGGTACATAATTTTGGCTGCACAGCAGCTCTTAAAGAATAGTGTCAATGCAGGCAGATCAGAAGCACTGTTGATTAAATGTCAAGAATACTGTTGAATATCAAATGTCAAGTCAAATGTCAAGTGTCCCCAACTAAGCAAGCCAAAGGCGACAGCGGCAAGGAACCCAAACTCCATCAGGTGACATCAGGTGGCAAACAGGTGGCAAACAAGTGGCAAATAGGTGTTAAAATGGAGAAAAAAAAAACCTTGGGAGAAACCAGGCTTAGTCAGGGGGCCAGTTCTCCTCTGGCGAACAGTGCTTTGTTACGAATCAGGTTGCTATCATAAGTCTGATAGGATCGCAACAATCAAAGTGTTTATTTCAGTTCCATCCAGTTGAGGATCGTATTCATCACGCCGGTATGGACGGTTTGTTGAGGAACTGTGCTACTGGCTGTCGTGTCGATGAGGCCTTCACAATGGATGATCTAGTTGACTCGATCTCTGCTGATACTTCAGGGCTGCGTTGTGGTCATGTCCAGTTGAGGATCGTATTCATCACGCCGGTATGGACGGTTTGTTGAGGAACTGTGCTACTGGCTGTCGTGTCGATGAGGCCTTCACAATGGATGATCTAGTTGACTCGATCTCTGCTGATACTTCAGGGCTGCGTTGTGGTCATGTCCAGTTGAGGATCGTATTCATCACGCCGGTATGGACGGTTTGTTGAGGAACTGTGCTACTGGCTGTCGTGTCGATGAGGCCTTCACAATGGATGATCTAGTTGACTCGATCTCTGCTGATACTTCAGGGCTGCGTTGTGGTCATGTCCAGTTGAGGATCGTATTCATCACGCCGGTATGGACGGTTTGTTGAGGAACTGTGCTACTGGCTGTCGTGTCGATGAGGCCTTCACAATGGATGATCTAGTTGACTCGATCTCTGCTGATACTTCAGGGCTGCGTTGTGGTCATGTCCAGTTGAGGATCGTATTCATCACGCCGGTATGGACGGTTTGTTGAGGAACTGTGCTACTGGCTGTCGTGTCGATGAGGCCTTCACAATGGATGATCTAGTCGACTCGATCTCTGCTGATACTTCAGGGCTGCGTTGTGGTCGTGTCATGGCTCCGGTCCTTGGTCTCAGCTGAATACGGCCCGGATCCGGTTGACTACGGTAAACCTCGGGATAAACAGAAAGACTAATATTAGCGTAGATGCCATTCTTTTTCAGATGTAACGAGTACATCTGGTGTTATAGAAAGTGTTCCTGGTTCCGGCTGACCTATTTTATGCAGCCTAATAATCCTTTAACGGATTTGAAAATATAAATTGATAATGTGTTATGTGTATGCCAGGTTAAAGAGATACGTTTTTAGTCTAGATTTAAACTGACAGAGTGTGTCTGCATCCCGAACAATGCTAGGAAGATTGTTCCAGAGTTTAGGTGCCAAATAGGAGAAGGATCTACCGCCTGCGGTTGATTTTGATATTCTAGGTATTATCAGCTGGCCTGAATTCTGAGATCGCAATAAACGTGAAGGACTATAATGCATTAAGAGCTCGCTTAGGTACTGGGGAGCTAAACCATTTAGTGCTTTGTAAGTAATTAGCAAGATTTTAAAATCTATACGATGTTTAACAGGAAGCCAATGCAGTGATGACAGAACTGGGCTAATATGGTCATACTTCCTAGTTCTAGTAAGAACTCTAGCTGCTGCATTTTGTACGAGCTGTAGTTTATTTATCAAGCGGGAGGAACAACCACCCAGTAGAGCGTTACAGTAATCTAGCCTTGAGGTCATGAACGCATGAACTAACTGTTCTGCATTTTTCATTGAGAGCATATGTCGTAGTTTAGATATATTTTTAAGATGGAAGAATGCGGTTTTACAGATGCTAGTAACATGGCCTTCAAATGAAAGATTGGTATCAAAGAGCACACCCAGGTTCCTAACTGACGAGGAAGCCTTAACAGAGCAGCCATCAAGTGTTAGACAGTATTCTAGGTTATTGCGTGAAGAAGTTTTTGGTCCAAAAATTAGAATCTCTGTTTTTTCTGAATTTAGTAGTAGGAAATTACTGGTCATCCAGTTTTTTATATCAGCTATACATTCTGTTAATTTAGCGAATTGGTAAGTTTCGTCAGGGCGCGAAGAGATATAGAGCTGAGTATCATCAGCGTAACAATGAAAACTAACGCCATGCTTCCTAATGATATCTCCCAAGGGTAGCATGTACAGAGTGAAAAGCAACGGTCCTAGTACTGAGCCTTGCGGTACTCCATATTTAACTTGTGATTGATATGACATCTCATCGTTTACTACTACAAACTGATAACGGTCAGATAAGTATGATTTGAACCATGCCAATGCAATTCCACTAATGCCAACATAGTTTTCGAGTCTATTTAGAAGAATATTGTGATCAATAGTGTCAAATGCAGCACTAAGATCCAGTAACACCAATATAGAGATACAACCACGATCTGATGATAAGAGCAAATCATTAGTAACTCTAATGAGAGCAGTCTCAGTACTATGGTACGGTCTAAATCCTGACTGGAAATCCTCACAGATACTATTTCTTTCTAAAAAGGAACATAATTGGGATGAAACTGCCTTTTCTAGTATTTTTGACAGAAAAGTGAGATTTGAAATCGGCCTGTAATTGACTAATTCTCTAGGATCAAGTTGTGTTTTTTTAATAAGAGGTTTAATAACAGCCAGCTTAAAAGTTTTTGGTACGTATCCTAGTGATAAAGATGAATTAACAATATTAAGAAGAGGATCTATGACCTCTGGAAGCATCGCTTTCAATAGCTTAGTCGGTATAGGGTCTAACATACATGTGGATGATTTTGATGATTTAACAAGTTTAGACAATTCTTCCTCTCCTAAAGCAGTAAATGAATTGAATTTTTCTTCAGGGACACTACAATGCACTGTCTGACACAATACTGTAGTAGACGGTTGCATGGTTATTTTTTCTCTAATATTATCAATTTTGCAAGTAAAGAAGTTCATAAAGTCATTACTGCTGTGCTCTTTGGAAACATCAGAAGTTGAAGCATAATTTGGTGTTTTTAAATAAACAACACTGACAAAAACTATACTATAAAACTATATATGTTTTAGGGCTGGACAATATGACGATATAACATTGATACAAGTGATTACTCGGATTTAAACCTATATTGTAGTTATTTAAAATATTCACAGGCAGATTTGCTTTATGTATTTCCCCGGCAAATCAGGCACATATAAATGTCAGGAAACACGACTCCTGGCTGCATGTCAATATCCATGGATTAGGTTTATTTGACAAGTTGTAAGGAACACTTTCAATTCCAACCTTTGGTGTAATCGTTTGTTTTACTCGCGTTTTCGCAGTTTCCCCTATTAAATCCAGTCACGCAGCAGGTTCTTTTGCCACTCAGTTCAGCTGAGGGAGCGCGGTTTCGGCGGGAAAGTGACGTCGACGCATACCCTCTATATACAGTTAGCATTTGCTTAGCAGCGTAGCGTGCTTCAGAAATCATCTAAGATAAGTACATAGGTTCTTATACTATATCACTGTGCGTTTTTGTGTAGTCTGCTTTATCAATTCTATGTCATGTCAACAGTCTGTTTAATGCTTAGAGAGATTACTAAGCATATTAGCAGCTAGCACATGCATGTTGTATAAGGACACAAGAGACAGCTTGCTGAACTTTAAATGGAAACAGGTTTCACTTTTGTATCACATTCTAACGAAGCTACAGCAAGTATTTTGTACAGCAGCAGCAGTATGGATAACAAATTCAGATAGCAATGGAGCAAATATCAACAATAGAACGCAGCAGATGTTTTCGGTGCGTGCCGCGTGCAGACCTAAAGTTACCTGTTTGCTATTGAGTGAGGAGTTTGTGTCGGCTAATGTTGATCATGCAATGTGAATATATCATGATTAAAATGCAAACAATGTTTTCATCTTATCTACATACTACGCGAGCAGCCGTATTCGGATTTTATTGGGCATATACTATTTCATACTACAGGACGAACAGCAATTTGCAAGGTCGTACGTCATCTAATTAATAGATTTCATGTAGAATGATATTTATCATTTTTACTTACCATAGAGAGTGTGCCAGGCAGTTCCATGTATTATTTTTCGAAGCAAGAGCGCCTCAGTTGATGCTTAATATATATTTGTGTTATAATCTGTATAGTATGTTCTGTGTTTGCGCTCCGGATAACAGTATTTTCTATGCGGCGTGTTGCAGCGGCAGGCAGTGTATGGCGTTATTTTACTGTCAAATGTCGAGAGCCCATTATTGTGACGCGAGAGCATATCAATGTAATGCGCGACGCAAATCTGTTTCCTCTGCTCGCGCAAATCTGTTCGCTCTCGCGCAAAACTGCACGCGCGCTCTCAAATATACAGTGCTCTCTTATGAACTGCCTCTCCTCTCGCTCAAATATTGCATGTGCACGCTCAAACTGTTTCCTGCATGCTCAAACTGCACCTGTGCGCTCACGAATCTCTCCATGCTCTTGCAGAAATTAATTTGCTTCTGGATTAAAAGCTGTCAAAAGTTAACAACCAATCAGAAGAGACAACTGATCCATGAAAATGCTGCGTGGAATCTTATTGGCTGAGAGCGAACTGCGCCTGGAATTCTTTCGACAAAGATGGATATTTCATTTCTTTACAATTTAATAATATTTAATAATATTAATCAAAATGCAGGTCATATCTTGGCTTGGAATGGGGTGCTTGGATGTTTTCTATATTAATAAGCTTGTTTGTCTAACTGCATCACATTATAGGTCAAACCCACTGAACGATTTATCCAAAACCATCATATTAGCCAATATCATGGACCAAAATATTAAATTAAACATTAATTAAAAACAAAATATTAAACAACTAATTTAGTGTTATAAATCAGTCTATTTAGAAATGTGTAAAATGTTATAAAGCCTATTAAAAAATATGTATTAATTTAAATGAATTCATTACAATGTCGTTTGAAATTAATGAAGACACGTTTCGTCCAGTGTTTTCAAACGAATTTCTTGAATTAATGATTCTGATACATCAAATACATTTTAACAGTCACTGGTCACCACCTACTGGCAGAACAGTGTAATAACATTAGTTTCAAAGGTCATTTATTGCTGAAATCAGTGTATATTCGGACTATAAATTGTTATCGCAATACTTGCATTATTATTTAATGTTTGCAACACAGAAGTAGCAATAGTGTGTAGTTGGAGTGTGTAGTTGAAAACACTTTGTGAAGCTGTTTAAAACATATAGCTTACATACATGACCACTGCTTTAAGCGGCAATGCAAAAGCAGGTTTAAATATTCCGGTATGATCGTAATTTCAAAGGTTTAATAGACATAACCGAATCATTGTCATTTAGGAATAAGATAGCGTTCTTTTGATTAATCGTGCGTACATAAGAGCTTAAGTATTTTTGTGTGGCATGTTTTATACCAGACCTCAAAAGAAATTGACTATGGTGGTATATGTGATCTCTTACATTTTAAGTATTAAGGGAATGATGATCTGACCCTGATCTTGTTCTGTCTTAAATCAGAAGATATTTGTTGGTAATACTTTACAATAAGGTTTCATTAACATTATTTAACTGCATTAGTTAACATTAACTAATAATGAACTGCACTTCTACAGCATTTATTAATATTTGTTAATGTTCATTTCAACATTTACTAATATATTATTAAAATTAAAAGTTGTATTTGTTAACATTAGTAAATGCACTGTGAAGTAAACAACCAACAAACAGCTGTATTTTTAACGTTAACAAAGATGAGTAATTACAGTAATGTATTGCACATTGTTACTTCATGTTAGATAATACATTAACTAATGTAACTTATGAAATGTAACTAAAATGTAACTTATTTTAAAATGTTTCCTATTTTTTTTATATAAATTTAAACACAAAACGTATGACCACAATAACTTTAAGACACATTTTTTGTTTGTTTGTTTAGATAAATCGGGGTTTGACCTGTAATGTGATGCAGTTAGACTAGGTTACATTTGATAAATATTATTAAATTGTAAAGAAATGAAATATCCATCTTTGTCGAAAGAATTCCAGGCGCAGTTCACTCTCAGCCAATAAGATTCCACGTAGCATTTTCATGGATCAGTCGTCTCTTCTGATTGGTTGTTAACTTTTGACAGCGTTTAATCCAGAAGCAAATTAATTTCTGCAAGAGCACGGAGAGATTCGTGAGCGCACAGGTGCAGTTTGAGCATGCAGGAAACAGTTTGAGCGTGCACGCAATATTTGAGCGAGAGGAGAGTCAGTTCATAAGAGAGCACTGTATATTTGCGAGCGCGTGTGCAGTTTTGCGCGAGAGCAGAGGAAATCCGCGCGCGAGCGGACAGATTTGCGCTCGCGCATTACATTGATATGCTCTCGCGTCACAATAATGTGCTCTCGACATTTGACAGTAAAATAACGCCATAGCAGTGTGGCTGAATTATGGACACGCTTTGTTGATCTGAGCGGTGGCTGCATGTCTGTCAGAAATCTCTCTCTCTCTCTCTCTCTCTCTGCTTAAAATGCCGCGGTATTCGTTAGCAACAGCAGCGTAAATAGGAGATACTTGCAGTGTGGTGGACAGCTCGTTGACATAGCGGAACTTTCGAGTTGGCTACTGAGATAAGTGAATGTTCTACACACTCTCGCTGAGCATACGTTTCAGAGGACTGACGGTCAGTTGCACGCTGTGGAATTTAGGAAGTGAGGTTATGGGATTCACTGTCAAATTGCATCGACTGACATAACCATTGCATATGGGACAAAGATATAATATTAATGCATTAGCATGCAACTCAGACAAGATAGAAATATTAATTCAAAATATTGAGTTTCTATTGAAATCTCGTTCTTATAATGACGTCTAAATCTAAATGTCTTTGTCTAAACATAAACCTTTTAATCTATAAAACACCGACTATGCTTATTTGTCTTAGAAGAGTGTTTACAGTCTGCAATGATGTAGGAGTAAAATACAAGCATACAGCAGCAGCGATACGTATTTTATACAGCGGCAAGCATCACTGCAACTAAGCATAGAGGACATGAGAACGTATTGACATTCAACCGTGGCTCACTTATTTGCTCAACTTCAACAACACTTCAAGGCTGATGTTTCATGTACCTACGTGTTTCGGGCTGGGTCAGCTGATGTGTGTAGAGTCATGCTCATAAATTTTCCGTTTATCCGAATGAGTTTACTTATAGGAGTATAAAGGGTTTTACAGTGACATTATCAAACAATGCTACATCATTATACTATTATTTGCTCAGGTGGTCGTGGAGGGTTTCTTATCTATCTTAGCCTGCAACGTTTTACCATTTGTTAAAACCACACATAATGTGCGTTCTAATCGGTATGTTTGAGCCTTCTGGCTCAGACACACATAGACATAGGCCACTAAAGTTAAGCCATTCGGCGTGGTAGCCCAGGCACACATAGTCTAATAGGCCACTAGAGCCAAGCCTTACAGCCCAGAATTACTTAGTGGTGGCAAAAATGGGCCAGGCACACATAAATAGCACACACACGGTTCCTATGGCTCTTCGGAGCAGCAGCAGTACATATGTGTTGGCGGTAGATCTGCTGGGGGGTGAGGGTGAATCATCATCTTGCCTTCTGCATTGATGGGGGATCTTCTGACATATAGTACACTGGGCTAGTATTGTCCAAATATCATGTCACCTTCTCTGTTGGGGGGTTATTCATGTACGCTATATTGTACAGCAGCAGCATGTCTTACTTGCTGACACCAGCGTGTCGTGTATGTATTGGCAGTAGCAAGTCCCGTACTTGCTCTGCAGCTGCAGCAGCAATAATCAACAGCAGCAGCAGAAATAAAGCAGCAGCAGCGTAGCAGATCGATTCTGCCAAGACCAAACATATCTACATTGTCATATCCATTACCATATGGTGGGCCGGAAGGTCCAAAAATATGGCTACCGACTTGTCACGGGAATTCACTATACAATTGCCAGTAGCCACTGAGTTTACCACTGATAGGCCGGCGGTGCATCTGTATACACACTCTCCTCACGCAGTGAATGACTCACTTTCCTCTCGCATCTGACCACCGACTCTCCTCAGCTGGCGACTCACTTTCCTCACGCAGCGGACGACTCACTTTCCTCACACAGCAATTGACTCTCCTCACGTTTCTTTTCAAATACTGTGATGGTGCAATAACTAACTACATCTAGTAAAGTTTATCATTTTTGTGTTGTAAATGTAATTTATTCTGAAGCAATATTCCCATCAGTGTTCTGTAAACTGTTACTGTTAAGATGTAAACTGTTAATCATCAGATTTGTATATGCTCCCTTAAAGGGATAGGTCAATCAAAAATAAAAATTCTGTCATCATTGACTTACCTGTATGAGTTTCTTTCTTCTATTGAACTAAAAATATATTTTGAATGTCAGTAAACAGACAGCTGACTGTGGCGAGTGACTTTCATAGTAGGAAAAAAAAAATACTATGGAAGTCACTGGCTACCATCAACTGTCTGGTTACTGACATTCTTCAAAATATCATCCTTTTTAGTTCAACAGAAGAAAGAAACTCATATAGGTTTGGAACAACTAGAGTGTAAGTCAATGATGACAGAATTATCATTTAGGTTCAACTATCCCTTGAAATTGATTGTCATGGCATTTTTTTTTTTACCTTTATAAAAAGGTAATTTTCCCCTAACCTTGGCTATCAATTTCATGTTAATTAGAATAACTCACTGTAGGGCTTTTACCATTATTTTTTCCACGGCAGAATAAACAGAATCTGCATCAGAAGTGGCATTTAGATGCATGTATAAAATTGAATATGAATGTGCAAAACAAGCATGAAAAACACTGTTTAACATCTTTACAATAAAGATCTATAAAGCTTTTGTGGATTTTACAAATTATCTTTAATATACAATATTCTGAAAAAGTGACATTTCCCTTTTTGCAAAGTTCAAATGTTGATAAAATATATAACTTTAACTAAAGATACATTTTTGATTTGCAGTTGTCATGCTTAAACACTGGTTCTGCAGATTTTTGTCATTTTAAAATTGCATTGTTTTTGTAACCATCACATTAGTTTATGGTATACGTTACTTTCACGTTTTTTTTTTTTTTTTTAAATCAGCTTACAACAGATTCCTTATTTGGTAACACCATTCAAAAGAGCATTCACTACAAATAACATTTTAAACAAGGCACCAACAGCTATACTGCTTGGGCCCCTAAACAGTGACCTGCGGTGAGTCCGACATAATGAATCCACTAAGTGTGTGCGCGGCTTTAAGTCGCGCACACACTTAAGGATTGTAAGGCCGATTATTAGGGCTGCACGATTAATCGCATGCGATTGTCATGCGCATTTCGTCAGTAAAGCTAGTTCCCTGATTACCGCTAAATCGCCATCACCTGCTTTCAAATGGAGCGGCATTTAATAGACAGAGCCGTAGTTCACTGACAAGCCACGCAATATCGCGTTCATTATCGAAGGCGATTCATCTGCGATATGAACGCGATATTGCGTGGCTTGTCAGTGATCTACGGCTCTGTCTATTAAATGCCGCTCCATTTGAAAGCAGGTGATGGCAATTTAGCGGTAATCAGGGAACCGGCTTTACTGACGAAATGCACGTGACAATCGCATGCGATTAATCTTGCAGCCCTACCGATTATGAATGTAAATTGATACTTATGACTGATCGCGCTCAAACGCGTCCAGTCAGAGCCAGTTGCGTTCTGTCTGCGATTACAGTCGGTGTTCAAATTCCATGTGAAAGTATATAAATCTGCTTCAGGAGCAGGAAACAATCGCTGTGTGTTGAGCATAGTCTTAGAATGTTTTAGCTAGTCGTTAAATGTGTGCCCGGCTTAATAACACAGCGAATGCCGGTGGTAAACACTCGTGTTCCAATACTCGTGCACGAGTTTTGGGAGGCGTTCACTCGAAATGAGCTGTGAAGGAGGGGGGTTGTTCTTACGCATGCGCTCATTTCAAAAACTCAGTCGACGAAAAGATCCTCTGTACCACCTTTAAGAAAAAACAACAACAACAAAAAACATTTTATTTCATTTTTATGAGCATTTGAATAAAATAAAAAAAAATAAAAAAAAAATATATATATATATATATAACACAAAAATGATAAACTTTACTAGATGTAGTTAGTTATTGCACCATCACAGTATTTGAAAAGAAACGTGAGGAGAGTCAATTGCTGCGTGAGGAAAGTGAGTCGCCGGCTGAGGAAAGTGAGTCGTTCACTGCGTGAGGAGAGTGTGTACAGATGCACCACCGGCCTATCAGTGGTAAACTCAGTGGCTACTGGCAATTGTATAGTGAATTCCCGCGACAAGTCGGTAGCCATATTTTTGGACCTTCCGGCCTGCCATATTACCATACCAAACACTCAGAGAGTTGTCATGACAGAAATAACTTAACATAAACACAAAACTTTTTTTTGCTTTGTAGATGTTTATATTACATGTCCCTTTGTGTTATTTTGGTTTGTGACAGGCTAAAGACCTTAAAGATGAAGGACTGTCATCCAGTCAGAACACTCAACCTGTGTCAAAGAAGGATGTGGCCTGGAAGGGTCCCTGCACAATGGCGCTGCAGAAGAACTCACAGGGCTTTGGTTTTACTCTGCGGCACTTCATAGTCTATCCACCAGAGTCTGCCCTCCACACTAATCTGAAGGTAACAAAATCAACAACCTTAAAGATGAAAACGTCAAAAATAAAAAACAATGACAGTTCATTGTGACATTGTCTATTAAACTACCAGTGTTGGGGAGTAGTTAACTACTACTACTAGTTTAACTACATTTTTCAGTAGCTTGTATGTAGTTCAGCTACTTTTAAAACAGTGTAGCTTTTCCAGTAGTTAACTACATTTTCCAGCAAGTAGCGGTGTAGCGCGACCAAAAGCTACAAGCTACATTCCGTTTTGCGTTCTGACGAGCCTGCGATGCATTGAAGCAGCACAGCGTCTTCAGATCACGAACTAAAACAGTCCATTACCGCCATCTATTGTTATATAAATTAACGCATCTTGCGGCTTTATCAGTTCATCAGCAATTCATCGAGAAGAGATCGTCTGGTGATTATGTAAAGGACTAAGGACAGGAGTGGGTTTCACACTGCACGATTAGTAAAGGTTACGCTTAATTTATAAACAAATGATTAAAACGCTAAGCACATGCAGGCGAATAATAGCCTTTTTAAATTGATTGTCCTGCTTTATTGCAGTCTATATCAAATGTATGTGAACTATTATTACAGTGGTGACCCGCCTTAGTCTAATCTGTCCCGCCAGTTTTATAATGAACATAAGATCACTAACGTGGTGTTTTGAGTCATTGCATTGGCAAAGCATCCGTCAACTGAACCGAAAACAAACTCGCACGCAACATAGCTTAGTGCACTTATCACACGACACGACAAAGGCTGATCTAATAAAATCGGTTGCTCGGGTATGAGAATGTTCACGCAAGAAGCACATGATTCGCGTCTCAAAGCTTCATCTGCATGTGCTGTGAGTTTAACGTGCATTTTTCTGTGTATCCAATTTAAGTTCTGGTTCAGTTTAAGTGCTGGTCCGGTTCCAGAATCAAACCATTGAGGGTGCTTCTGAAATAAGTGAGGGTGCTGTAGATGTAATGTGTAAACAACGGCTCCACCATAAGAATAGCAATGTATAGTGAGACATTTAAGATTAAGTCATTTTACAAATACTTGGAATAGAATTTCAAAAATATTGATACAAAACTTCTAATATTTTTCTAGTCTGCATTTACATTGCTTATTATTCTTATTATTGCATATTTTTGTACCGTGTTATTGTTATGGTAGCAATTTTGAGCGTGAATCCTGCATGTAGAAATCACTTCTGAAACTGCAGAGTGCAATTGGTGGTCGGTCCTCTCATAGCATGAAAAACAAAACTTATATTAAAATTCTGAATGTATTATATATAAAGTGTGCAAAGAGAGTCAGTGTGAGATTTAGGCTACATTTGAGTATTGTATCTTTTGATATAGTTTACAAAATAAATCAGTATGCTTTGAAATCATAATTGTAGTGCATTGCTTTGTTTAAACCCCAAACATTGTACTTAAACATTCTTCATTAACAGTTATCCAATTATTTGTAATAAGCTATGTCATTAAAAAAAACACAAAAAAAACATTAAAAGTAGCTTCAATGTAGCTAGCGACTTTTTGATAGTAACTTGTAGTGTAGCTAACTACTTTTTCAAAAGGGTAGCTTGACTGTAGTTTAACTACTTTAATTTATGAGTAGCTTGTAGCTTGTCAAACTACAGTTTCAGAGTAGCTTCCCCAACACTGTAAACTACATTAATAAAAACAGCAACAGAAATAGTGATGCGCAGGTCGGCTTTTTTTCCAACCCGTGGGTCCCGTTTTTATTT
>RJVU01030023.1:16827-65050 GCA_003731715.1 Anabarilius grahami
ACTAGGTATTGTAATGTAAATGAAAACAGAATATGAACCATAAATACATAAATCTCGACAGCACAATTCAACACAAGCATCTGTGACCTCGGACTTGACATGTGCTGGTACTTTACTTTTGAGGAAAGCGGTAATATTTTGAGACGTGTCATTGTCGTCCTTTTTCTTAGACCCCCACAAATATGTCTTGACATGCTCTAAGTGCCCGTTTTGTGCTCTCGTGTTTATATATTTTTTCACACGAGTTGCACTTCACGTAGCCGATACTGCTGTTGTCTCCTGCTGCAACTATTTCTGAGAACCAGTCCCAAACATTAGATTTAGCAGCCTGACTTTTTTTTCTTTTAATCATGTAAATTACCGACCTCAATTTCTCCCATACCTCGTCTTCCATCTTCACTTTTATTTCTCCGTTTTAGTTGTCGTGGCTGGCGGCGGGAGCTGCTTGGCGCGCCGCTTTCGTGACGTGTCACGTGACGCCAAAGGTTTGGGTACATCACGCAAGTTACGTTGCTATGGCCTTCGTATTGTAACCTTATCAAAGAACCTAATAAAATTTTAAAAGATATTCCCAAATATTTAATATAGGCTATAGGGAACTGCACGCAACATACATGGATTTTTTTAAAATTTTGTTTTTAATGACCCGGCCCAACCCGCCCTGCAAATAAAAAGTGACAATTTCTTTCCCCGCCCCAACCCGACCCGTGGGGTCCGCGGGTTATGAGATGACCCACGCATCACTAAACAGAAATGTAGTCCATATGACTTAAATACTTTATCCCAAGTCTTCCAAAGCCACATGATACATTTATGTAAGGGACAGCCTGAAATTTAAGTCCTTTTAAATTAAAGTACACATTTTGCTGATGAAATCTCATTGGTTCAAAATCCTGCTTCACGTATCCATCTTATTTTTCAACATGGAAGTAAGGTGTTTTCTATGAATGTGTGAGACTTCCAATTCATTAGCCACTATAGGGAATTAACTAGAAGAATATCAAAGTTCAGAAAACCATAATACTATACATTAAAATAACGTGGTAAGAAATACCAGTTTGCAAAATCAAGCTGGATAACAAGCTGTTTTGTGCAGCTAAAAATAACTGGAAGCGAATGACACCGGAAACCAGACACATAAAATTTTCAAATCGCTGCACCCGCTCTGACCTGAAAAATGAGGTGGATACAGAAAAAAAATTCTTAAAGGGTGTTCACTCAAAAATGAAAATTATCCCATAATTTACTTGCCCTCAAGCCATCCTAGGTGTATGTGATTTTCCTCTTTCAGCCAAACACAATGTGAGTTATGTTTAAAAATATCCTGGCTCTTCCAAGCTTTATAATGGGAGTGGGAAAAGTAACTTGGATTTTTAAGTGCAATAAAAGCACATCCGTCCGTCCGTCCATCCTAAAAGTAATCCATATGGCTCCAGGGGGCTAATAAAGGTATGGAGATGGAAAATGACAATATGTTCTGAATTTGAATAATGTAAATTTGAATTAGAAAAGTTTTAACAGAATTGAATATTAAGTGCCATTTTATATAGTTTTGAATTAGAATTTTTTAAACTTGAATCCTGGACATTTGATAACACAATTGAAAATTGAATTGAACAAAATTGAATTTTTTGATGGCATAATTTTCTACATGTGTTTTTTCAAACAGTGTATTTTTTTTTCTGAATTCTTGACTGCAAATATTCATTTATTAAAAATACAGCTTCAAGTTAACATGAACAACAAATTCGAAACACCAAATTCAATATTCTAAAATTCAAAACGCAGAAATTCAGATCGTACTGAAAGTAATTTGGCTAATTACGGAGCAGCAATAATTCTCAGCATGCGAGACATTTATATCTGGGGGTTCTGCTACGCCTATTTGTTTTAGTATAAAGTGTATTTAGTATGGAAGGGATTAGCATGTGTAACAGTCACACATAGGCTAACTCTATAGTTAGGCTACTATATTTCTGCTGCATTCTGTTATCGAAGTTGGATGTTCACTCGCTGGCATTTTCAGCTCAAGAACGTCACAAATGATCATTCAGATATGTGTAACATAGCAAGCGCGATTACATGATTTATTTCCGCTCAATAGCCTATCATGCAAATTGTAGGCTTATTAAATTAAATTAATACAAAAGGGAAAAGTGTCTGTGACCCATTAAAAATACCATGGTAGCCTATTCATGGTCACATCGCACAGGGCTTCTGTGAACAGAGAAAAATAGACTAAATTATAACATGTAAAAGGAATAGGTCTAAACAAAACATAGGCTATTTCACTTCCATTAATTAACAGATTAACAAAAGAAAAAACTCCGTAGGCTGTACTGAGTTTTGATTAATTTTTGCGCTCACTCAACCAGGGGCCCGTTTCAATAAGGAGGTTCAACCAACTCTGAGTTAAAACTTGAACTCTGAGTTGACTTACCCTGAAATGGGAAACTCTGAGTTTTCTGTTTCAGAACAGTTGAATTGAGTTAGAGTCAACCTACTCAGAGTCGATTGAACTGAGTTAAGCGCATACACTACGACTATGAAAAGCCATCATCAATGGAGCTCCGATATTACGATTCACCATGGCAACAGCACGTGACAAAAGGACGTTGCATACTTCTGAGTCAATGCAAGTTTAATTCTTATGACTGTTATAATATCAAAGGTGAAAACTGGTAGAATGGTAAGTTATTGAACTAATATTCATTTTCATGGTATCCCACATGCAAATAAAGAACAAAAAAAATTTAACAGGATGCAATAATAAGAGTGTAAATGATTTTATCATTATTAAACACTCGTTAGGCAATTTACTTCCACTTTTAGAACATTTTCTTCATTTTTATTGAAAATAAATGCCTTTCTGAAAAGGGAAATGCCTGGGAAAAGGGAGAATAATGAGCTCGGCAGAAGGCGGATTCGAACCCAGTCAATCGCATCACAAGTTAATTCTCCGCACCCAACACACTACAGCCTACACCACTGCAGCCACAAGAACGTGCATCAATTTTAACCTGGTCTGACATTGGTGGGCAGAGCTACTGTAAATTTGCACTTAGTAATAGACACTCTAAACAATCTTGTTTTCCGTTTGCACTAAGATTATTTTTATTACCACACTGGCAGATAATGATAATTTTACTTAAGTAAAATGCACTTAATTTAGATCCCCCCAGGAAACAAGACTACATATCTTATATCATTTTCGTATATGCAAAATCCATCTTGATTTAAGAATTTTTAGATATTTGTACTTGAAATAGGACAAAAAATACTCAGTACGAAAAGCATTTTTGCAGAGTGAATGAATGAACTATTTAAATATCACTAGCACTTTAAAAAGGGGGAGGAGACCGAAGGAAACTGGGTTTACCAAAGAAAACCTGCTCCCGACCAGGTTAGGTTCACAGAGTAAGTTACCATGGTAACTGACTCTGAGTATAAGTTACCTCTCTTTCAGAAACAGGCTTGACTTAACCTGCTTTCTCGGGTTTGACATACCTCCCATTCTGAAACGGAAAACCAAGAGTTTCCCTCATTTCACGGCTAACATACTTAACCTTAACACTTAACCTCCTTTCTGAAACGGGCCCCAGTTCATGGAAATTATAGAAAACGTATCCTGTTTTTTTTCTTTACTTTACAAAAGCAGTGTTTTGTTTTTATTTGTAAGTGTTAAAAAATAAACGTAATCGCACGCTTTAAAGTTTCCAATGATGATGTTTTATCTGTGACCATAAATGACGGAGTTACTGCTGTTTAAGGAAAAAATCCAGGTGATCGCGCTGGCGTCTCACGCATGTACAGTACACATATAGGCAATCAGTTTTATTTTTAAATTGACATCACAGCCTGTTCATCAAAATAAATGCAGCTGACTGAACATGTATATAAAGAGTTACACTGCTCAATTTAAATGGTCTGTTATCTGTGGAGTTCTGCGTGAAGTACAAAAACTGCTACTCTTCCCACAAATTTTATCCAATTTTGTCCAAAATCGGCTCAGATGATCTTTGGACCGAGCCGCATAGAAATGACTGAACGGATTTTTCGAAACTCAGCGTGACACATACCCAGACCGCATGAGGTACTGTGGCAGGAAAAGATGCAGAACTTGTGTCTGTTCTGGGCATTGTGCCTAAAACTGGTCTAATCTGAAGCTATCACATTTATTCATTCATTTATAAATTCATTTAGTTATTCTTCCCCCCCGAATGGTAGTCAATGAACCATAAGTAGGAAAATTATCAAATTTGGCACACTTGTAGTGATGGCAATTAAAAGTAATTTGACCAACTTTGGAGTATATAGGACCAACTCTATAGCCCCACCACCAGTTCAACAATTCACTTTTGTAAAGGTTATATAAATCTTAGTACAGCTGATTCCTCTCTTCATACTGATCACATTCAACATCTTACATTAAGACTCCACCCAGTACAGTAGTGGCCATTCTGAAAAGTACAGTATTCCATTTTTTCGATACTACACTCCTACAAATTTTGGCCAATTTTGTCCAAAATCGGCTCAGGTGATCTTTGGCCACACATAAATGACTGAACAGATTTTCTTTATTTATCCTTGTTCCAAAGTTGTAATGCTGCAAACTGTGCTGTACTGCTTGATGTGCTGCTCTGCTTGGTGTGCTGCTCTGCTTGCAATGCTGCTCTGTTTGCTGTGTTGTTCTGCTTGCAGTGCTGCTCTGCTTGCGGTGCCTTCGGGGATTGTCCCTGCATTGCTGCTTGCAGCTATATTTTTTTAAATAAATTTGTTTTGGCTTTATGTTAAGGCTACATGTTGTTTATAATGAATGCCACAATAGTTTGTGCTTTATTTTACAATTTTAAATTTTGTATAGCCTATTAGCCTACTATAATTTTTATAGGCTTGGCTAAGCTATATTTTAACTCGTGTTATAGGCTAGCAAATAAAATAGACCAAATAAAAGAAAATTTACATTATAAAAAAAAAAGGTCATAATGAGGATACACAGTTATAAGTAAAGATTACAATCAAGTTTGTAGAGAGCTTTACTCAATCCATTTACCGCCTCTGAAATAGGTTAAACCATAGGCCTATATTAGCGAAGTTCAAGTAGGCCTAAATATGCTAGAAAACCGTTACTCATTCAATATGTGCATATATTGCATGGACAGAGAAGGAATATAATTGTCTAAAATGTCATTTATCTGACACAGAGATGCACATCTTTAGAGCGAAGATCCATCAAGAAATGCCACCCATTCCACTGCGTCTTCATGTAGCCTACAGTTTTTCTTTTGTTTGCAGAAGTCGTTCGTCAGAGATGATAGCATAAATTGAATTCCAAATTCAAAAATCACTTGTGCACATCATGGTTATAATAATAGCAATAATAAAATCAATAAATATCCTAAATAGGTTAAATAAATTAAAAATGAGCTGGGCAGCGGACCAAATCAGTCGCTAGACCAGCGGGATTTTTCCCGGAATTTTTGATGACCAGTCTGGGCCTGTGGTCATCCCACATACAAATGGTATTACATTAGCCTAAAAAAAATATAGGCTACATAAAAACCTGACATTATCCTGATGGGACCAGATGCACTGCCTGAAGTCAGCAGAGATAACCAGTAGAGCCTGACTGATCGGACAACTCCACTGATGAAGCAGAATCATTTTACCTTGTGCAGTCTTAAAATAGTTAATTGGTTCAATGGCTCACTGCTTTTTTAAGTTATTTATTTATTATTTTATTTATTTAGTGGATCATTGCTGCTCTGTAATTGGCCATAATGCGACGTTCGTCTTTTCCAAGATCCTTTACTCTTCCCTGTGGAACCCGGAAGCTGGACCTCTGACCTACCTTCAGTACGATCTGAATTTCTGTGTTTTGAATTTTATAGAATATTAAATTTGGTGTTTCAAATCTGTTCTTCATTGTAGGGAAGTGGGTTTTGACGACCCACTCCCTGGACATGTTATGGTCCAAGATGGAAAAATAAAAATGATGGCCCAACTCGCAAAGCACTATGGTGCAAAAAAATTGTTTTATTTATATAGAGGTGCGCAGTATATACAAGTGAGTGCAAAACGTTATAGAAAATAATCAACTCTTCCACCGGCAAAACAAAAATAACTAAATAAATGAATAAACTAAATGCTGACACATATCCACAATACACGGTTTCACAGAGGAAAATAACGTTAACTCATTCCGGTAACGGCCGTACCAAGTCGAGTTCCAGCTGAAGAGTGAACTCTGACCCAACAGATTGATAAATTTGTGTAAAAAAAAAAAAAAGGAAAATTTGAGGGTGGACTTCAGTTTTACTTCTGAAGTAAATGTATTTTGCTTTAAGGGTGCTTAGATATTTTCAAGGTAAACAAGACAAGTATATGTTGTGATTTGCAGCTTTATCATAGCATGATAATTTGATTAGTATGCAGGTCACATGGTACACCAATTTGCCCAAAGGCTATTTGAGACCACAGAACAGAGACCCCTGTTCACCCCTGTTCCCCAGAGCCTCCTCCCACCTATTAATTATCGTTTATTTTCAGCATTATTGCAGGTTCTTAAAGATGTTTATCAACGTTGAAGAACTGAATTATTGTGCTGTTACAATAAAATGTCAATACTAATTAACCACAATTCATAATAAACAAGATTTAAAACAAACAAAAAATACAATATTAAACACATACAATATTAAAATATACAGATTACTAATCTAACATCAAACATTCCATATTACAAAGGTGATTTCTAAAATCCACAGTCATTTAGAAGTCTGCACATATAATGAATGGGAGATCTTCAAGGCAATTCCAGCAGTGCCTATGCCACAGGACGCGAAGGTGGTCGTTTCAGGGGGCAGTCGTGGCCTAATGGATAGAGAGTCGGACTTGTAACCCAAAGGTCATGGGTTCGAGTCTCAGGTCCGGCAGGGATTGTCGGTGAGGGGAGTGAATGTCCAGCGCTCTCCCCACCCTCAATACCACGACTGAGGTGAGACCCTTGAGCAAGGCACCGTACCCTCAACTGCTCCCCGGGCGCCGCAGCAATGGCTGCCCACTGCTCCGGGTGTGTGTTCACGGTGTGTGTGTTCACTGCTGTGTGTGTGCACTTGGATGGGTTAAATGCAGAGCACAAATTCCGAGTATGGGTCACCATTCTTGGCCACATGTCACTTCACTTTCACTTTTTTTTTCACTTTCACTTCACTTTCAATTAGGTCTATTGGGCTGTAAAGCCCTTTACATTTGTCTGCATGTGTTAGGAATGAGTTGTGTCAGCAAAGCCCCTAAGCATGTGCATGGCTAGCTACACGCATACTCAGCACTCTGTACTTGCAGTGGGTGTGTGTTTGAGTGATTGAAAAACCCTTTTCCACCTTGGCAAGTTTGCGTGCAACCATAAGTTTCATAAAATATATTGAATTGTATAATATTCACAAAATAGCATAACTAATGGTGCTTGCTAATACTAGCAATTGCTAGTGTATAGTGCATAAGTTTGTATAAGTGCATAACTAACCCTAAGTGTTTACTTCAGCAAGTAACTCCCACACCGTTTGTGCTACAAGTATGAATGCTGCTTGTTGAGTCGAAGTGTACTGTTGCTTCTTTGATCTATCATACTTATAATTTTATTATAAAATTTACAAAAATCCCTTTGATTTACATTAAAAGAGTGACCCGAGCCAAAGCTAGGATCCAGAATTTTATATAGTTCTTTTTATTTTTTTGATTTGGGCCAGTAAGCAATAGCTCAGAAACCAAGCAGAACGCCTTAACAGTAGCACAAATATCAAATGTGTTTTGCTATGCAGTTGTCAAGTTCTAAGTTCTATACGTTACCTTAAATAAGAAAGCAGCTGCTAAACTGTTACCAACCAGCTTCTGGGGACTGTGAAGGATGTTACAATACAGGCTTCAGCAATTCAACTGACCTTAGACATTTCCTTTTTTGCAGAATGAGGAGAATGGCAATGGCAAAGGTAAGTGGATTTAAACCATGAAATATAATATAATAATATTTAGTGTTGTGATCCAGAAGAATTTAAAGTTAGGAGGCGGATCACCCCACACCACTTCATATAACTCACCGTCACTCAACAAAATTTTCACCTTACTTAAAGGTGCTCCGATCAGGATTTTTGGAGCCGATCATCGATCACAGGAAGCAGTATCTGCCGATATGATCACTTATACCGATCTACTTGAAGCCTTCTTTTTATCATGTAGAATTATTTATGGGGATGCATTTATTAAGTATATCATTTGTCAAGGATCTCAAGGAAAAAGACTCAAATGCAGAAATGCGACTCAAAATTTGAGTAATAACAGTCAATCAATGTTCCAGCAAAAGATCAAAGTCCATACAGACGGCTAGATCACAGAGGTCAGGAGTCAAACAGATGAGCACATCCCTCAGGTAAGACAGCTCACATAGACAAGAACAGGGAAAAATCCAAATCCGAGCTGGCGGCCAGTTTTACACCGTCCACAAGAACAGGCAGAGGTTCAGACCTGGGCAGACGATTACTTGACACATGTTAAAGCGCAGACAGGAACAGATCAGGAACAGGAGCAAATCACTAGCCAGAGGTCGCAGGAATCATTGGCATAAGAAAGCTGGGCTGGACAAACAAAAACAAAAACAACTGAAATAGATGTGTAGTCACATAGACAAAACTCACTGGCAATGAAAGAGAAAAACTGAGAAGTAGAAATAGGAACACAAATAAAAAAAGAATGAGAAATGTTGTGGTTTCTGCTCTTGTGAAAAATCAATTCTCAATCTTTGATTCAGAATTTAAGCTTTATTTTCAAAGCCAGAGCAAATGAGTCTTGCAAGAGGCAAAGGCTAACACCTTTGGTTTTGCGCACACTTATATTCTGTAGATACCATGTGACATGAATTGAAGCCAAGCTTTTTTACCATATATGGCACATTCTTTCTAGCTTAGAATAAATTTCACCTTGCTGTAAACACACGTCTTGTTCATGTTTCATTCTCCTTTAGATCTTTTGTTCAGAGTTACAGATACACATAATAGAATATCATATGGCTATATTATACTTATTAATTATTTTCTGAATAATAAATCTTCTACAATGAGTTCAGGCAATTCACACACACACACACACACACACATTATTATATATATATATATAATATAAAAGGTAATCAATACATTCCATGTCATATTTTGAGCAGTGAACATGAGAAATTGTGAAGATCATGTGAGCATATTTCACATAACTGGTGTACACTTTTTCTGCAACAAGATGTAATGGTAATCTTTCTTTCTTAATATTGTCATAGATTACATTCTAATCAATAACAAATCAATAAAATATTCTTCAGAAACAGCTGTAAGCACATTCACAGCCACATAAATTACAAAGCCCAATCAGCTGCATGTGGGCAACGTGCAAAAGAAAAACAAAAAACACATGCAGGAAGATAGAGACAGATCCAGTACCCCTGGAGAACAGTACCCCTCCCACCAGGGACGCCTCCTGGCGAACCCCTAATGGAAGGAGACTGACGGCGATGAAAATTCTCAATAAGCGAACGGTCCAGTATGTCCCGAGCCGGGATCTAAGATCTCTCTTCCGGACCATATCCCTCCCAGTCCACGGTGTCTGGAATCAAGAATCCGTCTGACGATGAAGGCAGGAGCACCTTCGATCATCAGCGGAGGAGGGGGAAGAGGAGCAGAAACAGGAGGAGAATAGGAAGAATGCAAAACGGGTTTAATATGAGAAACATAAAAAAACATGGTGAACACGATGAAAAGAATTAGGCAAACGAAGCTGCGCCACCACTGGACTGATGACCTTGACAATAGGGTATGGCCCAATAAATCTAGGAGCCAACTTATGTGATGGAACCTTAAGCAGCAAATCTCTCGTAGAGAGCCATACCCTTTGCCCACAAACATATCTCGGAGCCGCAGTCTGACTGCAGTCAGCCACTCTCTTAATGCGTCTTTCAGACTAAACAAGCGCTTCCCTGGCCCTCCTCCAGGTACAGCGGATAAATGTCTGAACTGAGGGAACAGCAGATTCGATAGCCTGGGACGAAAACAAAGGGAGCTGATAACCAAGACAACACATGAACGGGGAAAGCCCAGTCGAGGAGTTATGGCATATTCAGCCCAGGTTAGCCTCTGACTCCAGGAGGAGGGGTTATGGGAAGCTAGACATCGGACCATCCACTCAAGATACTGGTTAGTGCACTCTGTCTGGCTGTTGGTCTGTGGATGGAATCCTGAAGACAGACTGGCGGAGGCACCCAGCTTTCGACAGAATTCAATCCAAAACTGAGAGGAGAACTGGGGCCTCCTCTCAGAAACCACGTCCTCCGGAAGACCGTGAATCTGAAAGTTGTGGTCAATAACCACCTGTCCCCCTAGCAAAAGGGAGTTTAGGGAGGGGAATGAAATTAACCGCTTTAGAAAAGCGATCCACAAAGGTAAGGATCGCAGTATTGCCACTGGATGGAGGAAGACCAGTAACGAAATCCAGGGCAATATGCGACCAAGGGTGGGAAGGAGTAGGAAGAGGATGAAGCAGACCAATGGGAGGTTGATTAGATGTTTTATTTTGAGCACAAACCTTGCATGCACTCACTAACCAACGGGCACATTAACCGCTCAATCATAGCAGGCCACCACAAACGCTGACGGATGGCTGCCAGTGACCTCCTTGCACCTGGATGGCACGTGAATTTGGAGGACTGGCCCCACTGCAAGATGGTGGTGTTGACTGATTCAGGCACAAATAACCAAACCGCTGGGCAACCCAAAGGAGTCTCAACTTGAGTCAAAGCTTGTTTAGCTTGTCTCTCGACACCCCAGACAACAGCCCCCAATAAACGATCTGAAGATAAGATCGTATCAGGAGGGGGCATGTCGTCGGGGTTGCTGAACTGTCGAGATAAAGCATCAGGGTTTGCCGTTCTTCGAACCCGGTCTATAAAACAATACAAAATTTAAATATCCAAAGAATAAAGCCCAGCGAGCCAGTTTTTTCAATAGATGAAAAATCTTTTTAATCGCGCGCACCTTTAATCGTGATTAATCGCACACTTGTCGTGAAATTAAGCATACACCATTTATCTTGTTTAACGTCCATTTTGCTATTATTGCCTATATCCAACAAAGTAAACCATCAGATTGAAATGTGATTTTCACTAAACTCTATTTTTCAAGGTAAATTTAGATGTCTTTCCAAAAAAGGACACCAAATAACCAAATTATATGATTTAATATAATTCATACATTTATGTACACCAAAGCACCCCTAAAAAATCTAAATAAAAAAATCAACAATGCTTTACAGGTTTAAGATCTAACAATAGTTTTCAGATACAGAAATTGAACAAAGTAATCAAATATAAAATAACTGCATAACTAATTTGAATAATTAAATAAAGATGAAACATTAAGTTACAAAAGCTATTCAGTCAAGAGTAATTTCTTCGTCTTTTGTCTTTTGATTAACATTAAACACACAAAGCACAGGGATATTAAAGATCCAGTGCACTGATACTGATACAACACATGCGTTGTCTGTCTCGTTTTTCTCTTAAGACATAACCTACTATGTTTGTTAGGATACTCCATAGATGGGCATGTTGACAATTTTTGTGTGAATTTGTCCGTTTAGGTGCAAGACTTGAAAGAGAATTTGCACGAGTGTATTTGTGTGCTGACGCGGCTCTCCATGAACGCGCTTCGGATGAGCGCACACACAAATCTCCTTACAGAGCACACAAGCTCTCTTTCGTGTCATGGTTTATATAGGTTTTCATTCAGACTTATTCAATTACATTTTTAAATACCCACTCATACAAGTAATATGAAGAATACCAATTAATTCAGGAAAAAAAATATTTGCCAAATGCAATTCATATATGTGTATATTTATTCTTCTGTTACTTCATATTGATATTCATACTGACATTAAATGCCACAGTTTAATGGGTAAATTAATTTATCAGGGAGATAAATTCAACACATGCACTATTAATGTCACATGTGCACTCTGTTCTGGACTCATTGTTGGACTTGTTGTTGTTCCATTTCCCACCACCAGTTAATCACCATGGCAACTGATCACCACTATCATCACACCCAGCTGTTCCTAATCACCCTCCTTGTTATCCCTTGTATCTAAGCCCTGTGTTTCCAGTCCTGTGTTGTCTGGTATTGTTCATGTTATGTTGGTATATGTTCCTGTGGATTCCTGTTTATCGCCTAGTAAAGTCTTATAGTAACTCTATCTCCTTGTCGTGCGCTTGATGTACCAGCTACCGTAACAATTAAAGGGTTAGTTCACCCAAAAATGAAAATTCTGTCATTTATTACTCACCCTCACACCCGTAAGACCTTCATTAATCTTCAGAACGCAAATTAAGATATTTTTGTTGAAATCTGATGGCTCCGTGAGGCCTGCATAGGGAGCAATGACATTTCCTCTCTCAAGATCCATAAAGGTACTAAAAACAAATTTAAATCAGTTCATGTGAGTACAGTGGGTCAATATTATTATAAAGCGACGAGAGTATTTTTGGTGCGCCAAAAAAACAAAACAACTTATATAGTGATGGCCGATTTCAAAACACTGCTTCAGGAAGCTTCGGAGCATAATGAATCAGCGTGTCGAATCAGCGGTTCGGAAACTATGCGGAGGAAACGCCCCTGATATCAGGGGCATTTCCTCCATGGAGGCAAGTGAGGCAGTGCCTACGTAAAAAAACTGGATGAGAAAATAATCGATATTACAAAAATAAAAACGCAAATGTTATAAAATTTGACATTAAAACGTGTAAAAGTCACTCAATTTCTAAAGAAACACTATCAAACAGCGACACCCACAGGTAAAGTTACAGCGGGGAGTCCGCGTCTCTGTGCCTCCCTTCAGCTCATAGAAACAAAGCAGAGCCCCCTAAGCGTGCGGTGGGTTTAGTGGGGGGTAATTGAGAATGAATGGGGGAAAGTCACGTGAGAGGAGGCAATGCCTCAATTGCGCTATGATTGGATATGATTGGACATGATTGGTTCGTGCGATAAATCCCGCTTCTTGTTTTCGTGCACGTTCTTGTCGAATCGGCCTGAATGATGACAGTGATGGTGTTAATGGGAAGACTAATTAAAAAGTAAGTAAACAACTGTCACTTACATATCACCGCTTTGTGTCATGTAAAAACAAACTCGAAATGGCCTGAAAACATGATGACTCAAGGTTTTTTTAGTGAGCAATCAGCGTGGTGAAATTAAAGGTACATCTTCGTGTCTGTGACCACTGACCAGTGTTTACAAGCTTGATGACTGCTGAAAATAAATTGACTATTAAAAAGAAAAGCTGAATATTAGTTAATAATAATATAAATAATATATATTGTTTAAATTGTTACTGCCTTTAGTTATTATTTTGGAATAAATGTAAAAATGAGTAAAAACACTAACTTGATAATTTATACTTTGTTTTAATAAATAGAACATTACATAGTGTAAAAGTAACAAAATAGAATTGTATTTGGTCTCTTTTTATGTAATGTTAACTTAAAATTGTGTAACAGGGACATAAATGAGGACTTTGCCTCCTCATTTTAAAACACCACCGCACACCACTGATTTTAAGATATTTTAATCACAAATNTATATATATATAAATATATGTACTGTATATGTATGTGTGTGTGTGTGTATAGGTGTATGAATATGTGTCTTATGTACTTGTTTGTTTGCCTAATTAAAAAAAATAATAATTTTAATATGACGAAACAGGCAGATGATACAGGTGGTGGTTCTAGAGGTGGATGGCCGACCGGGAGGAGGTGGAACACAAGAGTTTGGGGTGGTGCAGATGGTGGTGAAAGCCATGGAGGAGCCTTGAGCAGAGGAAGATGGTGACAGATCCAGGCCACAGCCGTGACTACGCCCCTTGGTGGCATTTCAGGAGGGAGGAGTCATGGAGAAGTTGTCAGTGACACCACCATGGGGACGACCGGAGGCGACGATGATGGAGGGTGGAGCCCACCACGCAGCTGGAGAGTCGATGACGCGAATGGACCCCAATGTCCTGGGTGATCGTGACGGAGCCGCAGTGACAACCCCCCAAGGTGGAGCTGGAGCGACCGAGGGCGGAGTTGGAGCGTGAGGGAGGGTGGAGCTAGCCGTAGCAGAAGGGGTGGAGGGCCAGAGAGCAGCGGATGGCCTGCAAGTCCGCAGCGGAGGCGTGGCAATGTCTGACCCAGGCGAAGCCGACGTGCCAAGGGAGCCCAGAGAGGCCGAATGCCCGATGGTCACTGCTGACGACAAGGGTGGAAGGAGCGTAGGTGTAGAAGACGGGTCGAGGGGGAGTGGAGCGCTCTGAGGCCGGAGGCAGAGGAGGTGGCTCCCAGCAGTCCTAAGGTGGATCCACGCCACTGAGAGGAGGCTGTGGAGAAACTGAAGTGCTGATGGGAGAGTGTTACAAAATCCCACAAAAGATAGAGGGAGGTTGGGCGGGGCCAGAGACTAGCGTAACAGAGAGAGATATGTAACAGACAGATTCAGACAGTAGCAGAACAGGCAGAAGGTTAACCTCTTCTAAATCAAAACAGATCTCTCCAGTGCTTCCCTGGACAGCTGCTCCTTGGTGGTAGTGTTGAGGCCGGCATACAGAAAGCTGCAGAGGTAGTTGTCCAGGAAAGATGTAGCTGGAACAAGGCTGAGGACCTCCTCCAAATGTTCCTCAAGGGAGCTGTCCTTCTGCTCAAGGCATAGCAGTTAACTGCTGCGAAATGGTCCATAGTGCAGAAAGAAACCCAAAAACACGTAATCACAAAATTTTCAACAAAAAAAAAAACACTAAAAGAAATACACTGCTTATCTTGTGTAATTGCACACGAAGATGAAGATGAGTATAAACAGGTAAACTTTAATAACCCACTCGGGTACAATCCAACAAAGAAGCAAGCTTTCAAACACAACCATAAATGAAACGAGACCAGGCAAAGACACACTAACAGACCATCGGCCCGTTTCAATAAAGAGGTTGAACCAACTCTGAATTAACTTGAACTCTGAGTTGACTTACTCTGAGATGGGAAACTGAGTTTTCAGTTTCAGAACAGCTGAATCGAGTTAGTTCAATCGACTCTGAGTAGGTTGACTCGGAGTTAAGTGTGTGCACCACGACTATGAAAAGCCATCATCAATGGAGCTCCGATATTACGATTCACCATGGCAACAGCACGTGACAAAATTACGTCCACATACTTCTGAGTCAATGCAAGTTTAATTCTTATCACTGTTATAATATCAAAGGTGAAAACTGGTAGAATGGTAAGTTATTGAACTAATATTCATTTCTGTCAGGACCACTATCGTCAAATATGATAGATAATGCATAGAGTTTGTATTGGCGGTATGGTTCAGTTCTGGGCAAGAACTCCCTGCGCATCCATGCAGCCTAGCATGGATAAGAGCAGGGAGAGCAGCAATAAACCCCCTAGGGTAAACAGAACAGGACCAACATGCAGATATTAAATGTCATGATTTAACGTACACATATTTCGAGAATTAGTTTGATTCAGGGGAAATAATAAGGCCAATCCTGACTGAAGAGAGGAGGAGCTGGGGATGGAGGAGGGTAATTTGCTCCTGAGAAATGCAATAGCTGCTGATAATACTGAGGAACTTATATATAGATGCCGTAATAGGCGTCGTATTCCTATAGTTAGACATAAGTCACCTGGGAGTCAGCTGATGCAAGCTTGACTGAAGTGACCTGCCAGAACTGACGCTAACGCTAGATTTCTGTCAGGACCACTATCGTCAAATATGATAGATGATGCATAGAGTTTGTATTGGCGGTATGGTTCTGTTTCGGCAAGAACTCCCAGAGCAGAGAGAGCAGCAATAAACCCCCAAAACAAACCATATGCTGATATCCCCCAACACAAACTGAGTGCGAAAATCTGAATGCCGTGTTTCCTTAAAATGCAGTTACCTGAATGAGGAATGAGCCTAGCTTAGTTTTTTTTTTTTTTTTTTTTATAAATGGGGGAAGCTTACAATAATAAGCAGCAAATCTGATACAACAAGCATGTTGTAGCGCATTTAGTTAGCGATTTTTATATATTATATATGCTTAAACCATTAGCAGCAATCAGGTCGGAGAAGCATACACCCAGTGCCTAATACAAAATTATTATTATTATTTTTTTCTCTCTCTTCTCCTATTGGGGGAAGCTTACACCCCTAGCGTATGGAAGTAATTTAATGCCAAATGTTTTCGAAATAAAAAGCTTGTTGAATTGCACTAATTGAAAAAAAAATATGCATTACATTAGCTGTGTTTGCATTTAGATGCATTGTATTTTTAAGGCTTGAATTTTTATGGGCTGAAATTCAACATGGTTGTATATTTAGCTGTGAATATTTCAATTAAAAATATTTCACACACATTTTCATTATTAAAAATTCAATCATTTGTTTTCACCTTTCAGATTTCACTTCCAAAATATTCATTCTGTTTAAAAATACAACCTATAAAATTCGACTAGCAATTTTCAGTCCATTTTATTTCGCTTTACAAATTCGCTTCCACAAATTCAGTGGTTCAAATTCGGCAGAAAATTCAACATTTCACATCCGGGAACTGCAGGAAAAGCAGTAGAGTACCGATGCATGATCTCAATCTGCTGTTAGTCTTCTTCGCCAGCAGGTGCCGCTAGCGGCTGTTTAAGACCAGCTCACGGCTAGTAAGTCATCATTCATTCATTCATTCATTCATTCATTCATAAAAAACGGATTTACAGAAATGGAGCAAGCGTAAGTGAATGTGTGATGATTATCAGGGCCAGTATAAATGCAGAAAAGCTGATAAAGACACAATTAAGCTGCATTTATGTTTAATTCAGTGTCTTTATGGTTACCTGTGTAGTCTACATAAGCAGCTTTCTCTAGGCTACAGTGAACGAGATTATAACGTTATTGCCCGATGCTGGTGTACAGATCAAACGTTAAATCTGAGGTAGATATATATTTCTCTCTGTTTAGTTTCCTTAACTTTATATCCCAGCGCTGTGTTGTAATACTAGGGTTTCCCTCATACTTCATAGGATTCCCCTGCCGTCAGGACATATAAAACACTTAACACAGCTTAATGGACTCGTACAGTGATATAAAAGATCATTTGTGTAGGTTATACTATATAGGCTCTATGGGACGGGTGGGACATGTCCCCACCACTTTTTGAAAGGGTCGATATTGTCCCCACCACTTTTTGAAACATCTCGCGGATATCTAATACAAAATAAACACCTCTAGTTGATTATCAATTTGTGTTAATAATAGGCGATTTGGCGCTGGGATGTGATGTTTTTGAAATCATGTTGAGTGCTCGTTGTCACTGTTATTAGAGGCGCGTGCATGAGGGTTCTCGGCGCTCGTGCACACTGCGCAGTCTTCACACGGATGTGAATCACTGTTGCGAAGACTCTCTATTCGTTACGTTGAAATCACAAAACAAAATACACATAAACGTGTCCCTGCTCTTGATATACAATCACTGATGAACATCTTTGGTTTTAATGAGAAAAAAAAAAAATCATTCATGGTTGGACTAGAACCGAGAACCTCTTGCACCCTTAACGGATTTACTGTCACTAGTCCATCAGGACATTTCATCATCACTGGCGGATCATCGTATGCAGCAATGACACTAGAGCTTCGGTAACAAGCTAAAAAAAATTTTTCTTATATATTTGCCTTCCATAGCAGCTAGATAACCTTAAGAACAGTTTGTTCTAAATAGCAACTAGAAGAACGAGCGTTTCCAAAAGCCACTATATAAGAAAAACGATGTTTACTATGTGCTGCGCCACAGCAGAAAAGCCGTTTGCACCATGAATCTTTGTTTTCTCTGTCTACTACAAAGCTGCTTGAATCTGCGATGTATAGCGCTAAACACAGGCGATCCGACCAGCATGTATGTTGCTAAACAAACGAAAGCGCCCCGACCAGCCGGTGCAGCGATCGAGCCGGTTGCCAATGACAAAAGATAAGTAACGCACATCGCCAAATACGATCGCAAAAGCTTGCAAAAACATTTTTACTGAGAAGGACTAGAAGCCTAAGCAACAGTGATAGCTTTACCAACATCATGAGTTAGCTTTAAAACAATGAGCATTAAAAGGAACTTAGCTTCGTGAAAACATTCAGAGATGAAGTTGAGTGAAATAGCCCGCTGTGACGTGGATGTTTGATCTTCTCTTGAAACGCTTCTTCATGCGGGGAGTATGGGATCAGAATCCCGCCAATAATATTGCGGTCACGGATCAAAAAATAATGAGCGTGAATCAAAAATTTAAAAGCACGTAAAAATATATAGCAAAAACTTAAAAAAAAAAAAAAAAAGCGAAATGATCGGATTGGCAAAGAACGTGGTCACGGATCAAAATATAATAAGCGTAAATCGAAAAATTCAAAGCACATTTAAAAAAATAACAAGCATGAATCAATTTTAAACATTAAAAATGATATTGCACAAATCTTAAAATTGTTTATGCGCTCTTAAAAGTTGTTTTCCTTGCTTTTATTACTCTTTTCTTTCTGCTCTCTTACATTTTCTGCTCATATTTTACTCTTTTGTGCGCTTGTGCTGTTTTTCTCTTTGCTCTTCTTTCTACGTTTTGCTCTTGCGTTTCCAAATGTTGCAGTTCGAGTTTCATGTAAATTAGGCCAGGCTTAAGCGCCACCATTGGTCCACTAGTTCTAGATTGACAGCTCCTCCTCTAGCCAATCAATCAAAGGGAGGGAGATGACATCACTTCAATGCGACTCATGGCTACTGATGCTCTCACTCATACAGGGGAAGATAACAGTTTAATCTGAAACTTTACAAGGACTTTCAATCTGTAAAGTTATCTGAACTATGGACAAATAATTTCTCTTTTTGAGATACTCTTTTTATTGTGCAGTCTACTTAAGATTGTTAATCTTTATGTTCATAATATATGGTATTTGGTGTTATAATATTACTTGGCTCATGTTGCTAATATGCTAAGGCTACTGTAGCTAATATACTTCTTAATTGTTGTTAAACGATCATAGGTAAATCATTCTAAGACAATGTATCATCTCTGCATTGACTACGATAGTGTTACAGAGAAGATAGTTACAGAAACCAGGTGGATTTGATATGCAGTGATTTATTCACACATTTATTGTTTATTTACATAACTACATAATTGCACAATACTATAAGATTAATGTTTTAAATAAAAATAAATAAAAACAAAATTATAGATCAGGGATAGGCAACATCAGTTCTGGAGTGCCGCTGTCCTGCAGAGTTTAGTTCCAAACCCTGATAAAATAAAATAAAAAAAACTCACCTGTCAATAGTATTAATAATCCTGAAGACGCACTGATTAGATGGTTACGGTGTTTTTGATTAGGGTTGAAGCTAAACTCTGCACTCCAGGACCGATATTGCCCATCCATGTTACAGAAGTATTAATTTAAATGGCCAGTAGGTGGCGGAAAGCTCATTCAAACTTCTCGTTCAAATCAGGAATTCATTAATGAAACACTGCTGTGTTGCTCAGAGACCAGCGAAGCTGTTCTGCTGTGACTTTATTTGATACTCCTTTCATCAAAATAGTGCAAAAACACACTCAAAATTAACTTATAGTTAATTTTAATCAATAGATATTGATTTATACAACAGCTCAATAAACATTTGCAATCACTCTAATATTGGGGAAAACACTTGCTGATGTGAAGGCTATTGCTTAGCTTTATAATTTTATAATCTCAGTGTTAAAATATGATCAAATTCATAAACCAACACCCTTGTCAATGGCATACTGTACATGGAAGACAAAATCTATAAATCTGTTTAGAGGTAAACAATAGGCCTACATGACAAAATATGCAGACAGTTTACAATTACGAGAAACCAGAGGTTGCGTTAGACTTTAACATTGTCCGTCATTTTGACTGACAGGGTCGTAAAAAATCCGTCATAATCTATTATTACCCGTCATTTTAATTTTCATATTTTAATTATAATAACAAATTTAATTGCTTTTATATGTGAACAAAAATAAAAGCAATTAAATGTGTTATTATAAATAAGATATGAAAATTAAAATGACGGGTAATTCACACGTGAAATTTCTCTGTAGCTGTACGTGGAGATTAAAGAACGTAGTTTCATATTTATGTTTAAATAGTCCTATGTTATGTTTTAAATTCATCTATTTGATTATGAAAAGTGAAGAGCATGAATAAGATGCATCATAAGATGCGCAATATATCGGGAGACATGGAGTGTGTCAGACATGATTTTGACCACTTCATTAAGTTTTGTTTTGTAGAAAGCCTTTCTTTAAAGTAAATTTCGTTTTGTAAAAATTGTATCTTAATTTTAATCAATGTTTCATTAACAAATTGCCTGGATTTAATACATTAGAAGCAAATATAGCAGACAATATAATCATGACATGGAGGCGCGCTGGCGCGGCGCGTGAACTGGTGCGCGTCTTACAGGCTAAATGAACCGAAACTCAGCGGCTGCTTGCCTCACATAGAAAGCTTTAAATATCTACTTTAACGAAAATGAAATAATTAAAAACGAAAAGAAATATGCTACTCTGATTATGTAGACTAAACCGAGTGAAACATGCATTCTCTCTCTAGACGCGTCCACTATGAGCAGGTGATGAGAGTCAGTAATGTCAACTTCATCTTTACCGCCGACACAGAAAACATTACTTTATTAATAAACAATTAAAATGTCTTGCTGTTTTGGTCACATTCATAAGACCAATATCGATTCGTAAATCCCAGTCGATCTTTTGGTAGGATATGCTGTTTTCAGTTGATGAATACAGTACATAGTGCGCCTCCCATCGCAATAGGCTTAAAGCTTTGTGTTGCTTTTGATATGGAACAAAGTCTCAGATTTCAAATTCTGTCCATTTCTTTAAGAAATTCAAGCAATAAATACCGTTTTGGCGCTCTTTCATGTGGCGTGATAGATTATCAAATGCATAGCAAAAGATTCGTGCTAGTTTAATTTTTGTTCTGGATCCAGTGCTCTGCTGCTACATTGGAGCGCACTCGCCACCAACTGGACAGGGTAGGGAATTACAGTTACAATTTACAATAGATCAACCTCAGTTTAATCTGTCAACGTGACAGACGGCCTTCAGATTTTCCCGTCATTGATAAAAAAATTCTGTCAATGACGGATAATTTTCGGTTAACGCGACCCCTGCGAGAAACATACAATGATCTAAACCAGTTCCAAACTTTTCAGTGTGGAGTAGGCCTACCCCCTGAGACATTTACCATCCTTCTGCGTACCCCTTCTCTTCCACATCGATTGTAAATTTTCCATTGAGGGACAATATTTACCCCCTACATTTCTAGTAGTTTTTAATCTTTATGAATACCTTTACAACATTAATAAGGTTTTAAATTAAAAAAAATGTTCAATAGAGAAATATGCAAAGCTAAAAACGTGAAAAGTTATTATACTAAAACCGGCAGTATCGGCGGTAAGTCACTGTCTTAATGCGTGAGTCATCGAGTCATTCATTAAAGAGCAAGTGGCTGTATTAATGCATGAATCATTGAATCATGACTTTCACGAACAATTCGTTCAAAGTTGCAGATTCGTTCTCGAAACACCGCTGTGTTGTAATCCTGCTGTTGTTTTCGTTGCAAATACTGACAATACTGTGAAGAATAACACTTAATATTACCCCTTTGTTTGTTGAACTGTTGTGTGGATATTTGGATTTGCATTCTTGCTCGTATAATGTTAACAACATTAAAAATAAGAACTCACAAATGGTAGGCTGTTTTGTATCAAGAGTTTGAATCTTGAATTTATATTTATGCCCGTTTTGTGCCAGGTTGTTCTTCATGCTAGTAAGTGCTAAATCTGCAGGTACAGAATGGCAGTATCTAGCGCGATTTGCTCAGGCAGCAGACTCCGCACGCGACCTACTATATAATGCACCCATATGCGCACTGCATGTGGAAATGGACTGTCTGATTTTACCGCAAAATATGTGGTATTTTGATTGGATGCCATATGGCATATTGTGCCAGTTAGAAAATGCATGATCGGTTTTAATGTTATTTTAATGTAGGGAAGAATTAAATGAACGGCAAAATTCTGCATTTTGTTCGCGTAGCCTACCCCCTCTGTCACCTCATGTACCCCAGTTTGGGAACTACTGATCTAATGGCATATCTTACTTTAAATGTAATTCACGAGCAAATATATTAGTAAGGTAGGTTTCATATGTTATATTCTCTTGTGCAAAAGACAGTAATAAAGAAGACAACAAGCAAACATATTATTATCATTATTAATATTATTGTATGAATACTAAAAATATCTAACAGTAACATAACAGGTAGACGAGCCAGGCACACATAAGAGTGATGTTGTGAGGCCGCTGCATGGTGGCCGCTGCGTTTCACGGTGCCAAGTCCAGTGGTAGGTGCATTAAAAATGAATATAACAATGATGGATCGTCAGACAGGCACAACTGTGACAGGTTGTCTTTAGGATGGTAAATTTAACAATAAAAGATTGTCCAGGTAGACGTATATACCGGCCACAGAAAGAGTTTATCCTAGCTCGGAAATCGCCAGCTGTGATGGTTATCTTCTCCTGTATGAGTGAGAGCATCAGTAGCCATGAGTCGCATTGAAGTGATGTCATCTCCTTCCCTTTGATTGATTGGCTAGAGGAGGAGCTGTCAATCTAGAACTAGTGGACCGATGGTGGCGCTTAAGCCCGAACTGCAACATTTGGAAACGCAAGAGCAAAACGTAGAAAGAAGAGCAAAGAGAAAAACAGCACAAGCGCACAAGCGAGTAAAATATGAGCAGAAAATGTAAGAGAGCAGAAAGAAAAGAGTAATAAAAGCAAGGAAAACAACTTTTAAGAACGCATAAACACAAGTTTAAGATTTGTGCAATATCATTTTTAATGTTTAAAATTTTGATTCATGCTTGTTATTTTATTTATGTGCTTTTAATTTTTCGATTTACGCTTATTATATTTTGATCCGTGACCACGTTCTTTGCCAATCCGATCATTTTGCATTATTTTTTTAAGTTTTTGCTATATATTTTTACATGTGTTTTAAAATTTTTGATTCACGCTTATTATTTTTTGATCCATGACCGCAATACTATTGGCGGGAATCTGATCCCATAGGGGAGTGCAGATCCATCTGAACTGCGAGTCCATGTCTAATTGCAGCGATGCGAGAAGCAATGCTAACGTTAACTCAGTAATTTCCAATCAGTCGGCTTAAGATCAATGCGGTGAATGAGAGGTGAAATCCACGAATCCCTCTCGCTAAATTCCCGATTGCACAATTCCTAGTGAGATGATGCTGTTTGCCTGTCGAATTTGCCATTTAATTTGCTCCTGAGAAATGCAATGTCTGCTGATAATACTGAGGAGCTTATACAGGTCCTTCTCAAAAAATTAGCATATTGTGATAAAGTTCATTATTTTCCATAATGTAATGATAAAAATTAAACTTTCATATATTTTAGATTCATTGCACACCAACTGAAATATTTCAGGTCTTTTATTGTTTTAATACTGATGATTTTGGCATACAGCTCATGAAAACCCAAAATTCCTATCTCAAAAAATTAGCATATCATGAAAAAGTTCTCTAAACGAGCTATTAACCTAATCATCTGAATCAACTAATTAACTCTAAACACCTGCAAAAGATTCCTGAGGCTTTTAAAAACTCCCAGCCTGGTTCATTACTCAAAACCGCAATCATGGGTAAGACTGCCGACCTGACTGCTTTCCAGAAGGCCATCATTGACTCCCTCAAGCGAGAGGGTAAGACACAGAAAGAAATTTCTGAACGAATAGGCTGTTCCCAGAGTGCTGTATCAAGGCACCTCAGTGGGAAGTCTGTGGGAAGGAAAAAGTGTGGCAAAAAACGCTGCACAACGAGAAGAGGTGACCGGACCCTGAGGAAGATTGTGGAGAAGGACCGATTCCAGACCTTGGGGGACCTGCGGAAGCAGTGGACTGAGTCTGGAGTAGAAACATCCAGAGCCACCGTGCACAGGCGTGTGCAGGAAATGGGCTACAGGTGCCGCATTCCCCAGGTCAAGCCACTTTTGAACCAGAAACAGCGGCAGAAGCGCCTGACCTGGGCTACAGAGAAGCAGCACTGGACTGTTGCTCAGTGGTCCAAAGTCATTCGGAAATCAAGGTGCCAGAGTCTGGAGGAAGACTGGGGAGAAGGAAATGCCAAAATGCCTGAAGTCCAGTGTCAAGTTCCCACAGTCAGTGATGGTCTGGGGTGCCATGTCAGCTGCTGGTGTTGGTCCACTGTGTTTTATCAAGGGCAGGGTCAATGCAGCTAGCTATCAGGAGATTTTGGAGCACTTCATGCTTCCATCTGCTGAAAAGCTTTATGGAGATGAAGATTTCGTTTTTCAGCACGACCTGGCACCTGCTCACAGTGCCAAAACCACTGGTAAATGGTTTACTGACCATGGTATTACTGTGCTCAATTGGCCTGCCAACTCTCCTGACCTGAACCCCATAGAGAATCTGTGGGATATTGTGAAGAGAAAGTTGAGAGACGCAAGACCCAACACTCTGGATGAGCTTAAGGCCGCTATCGAAGCATCCTGGGCCTCCATAACACCTCAGCAGTGCCACAGGCTGATTGCCTCCATGCCACGCCGCATTGAAGCAGTCATTTCTGCAAAAGGATTCCCGACCAAGTATTGAGTGCATAACTGAACATAATTATTTGAAGGTTGACTTTTTTTGTATTAAAAACACTTTTCTTTTATTGGTCGGATGAAATATGCTAATTTTTTGAGATAGGAATTTTGGGTTTTCATGAGCTGTATGCCAAAATCATCAGTATTAAAACAATAAAAGACCTGAAATATTTCAGTTGGTGTGCAATGAATCTAAAATATATGAAAGTTTAATTTTTATCATTACATTATGGAAAATAATGAACTTTATCACAATATGCTAATTTTTTGAGAAGGACCTGTATATGCCGGTGTTACAATATATTCGGTTCCTGAAATATTCTGTTCCACTGGGTGGCGCTTACGCGAATATTCATGATATCCTCCTATTGTGGGCGCGTCCTTGAGACAACGCGCAAGCGAATGAAACTGAAAATACTAGTACACTCTCTTTAAATCGCATCGGTTTAATGGATTATTTCGAAAAGGTAATAAAATAAATGTTCAAAACAATGCATAGTTTGTGTAATATGATAAATCGTCTGAGCTATTTTGCCTGATTGAGGACAGGCATTCAGATGAATAGTTAACATAAGGATACAGCGGAGCAAACATGAGCCAATAACCTTGTTTTACACTGATGTGTTTTCCGTAGGGATGTCCAGATCCGATCACGTGATCGGAAATCGGGCCCGATCACGTTTCAGACTCGATCGGAATCGGACGTTACCTCCCGATCAGGACTCGGATATATATGTATATATATTCTCGTTATTTTTAACACATCTATAGTTATGCGGTGGCACGGAGTTAGGCCTGTTTCACACTGCAAGCATAAGCGGCGCGTGAGCAGCGCATATTTTTTCAGCGTGCATGTTAACCAACGGATGCATTCACACAGGCAGCAGTGCCGCGATCGTCTCGGCACCGAGTCTATCCCTCCCTGCGTTCCATTCGGAAGGGCTCATCCCTGTGCCCTAATCCCTTCAAAGGGTTTACCCTCCGGAGTGAGAGCTTCGAAGGGATGAATGGTGTAGGGATCAAAAAAACTCTTCTTTTGGAACGCACTTCTGCGTCATCTTAACGAGACAAACAAAGAGGAGTAAATTGTGCAAGCTGCGCCCTTTATTTAACATTAGTTTATTTATTTATTTATTTTAGGTTTATCGCATGTAGGCTATATTATTTATGTATTTTAACATTTGAATGGACTGATAAAGGGAGCTGTAATGTATTTTTGTTGAAGTAGCTACAATGTCGTTTTGACCATAATAATGTACCAAATCTAACTCGTATAAATATTACAGTAGTACAGAAAAATAGTATACATACCTTTATAGTTAAAATCGAACTCTGAACCTCCTGTACCCATTCTGTGACGTCAAACTTCCCTGTGCAAAGGATCATGGGGGCCCGAAGTGTCCATCAGTTGTTCCCTTCGAAATCCTTGATTCCGAAGGGCCCTTTGAAGTGGCCAGTTTTGAGCACTTCAGTTTGGAACGACCCTTCAATATGGCGGCCATGATTATTTTCACTCCAAAGTGCCCTTCGGAGGGCGATATATCCCGTTTGGAACCCACCGCCTGTGTCTCAATCAGCTCCCTAGCTCCCTAGGTCGTGAATCAGTATATAATGAAAGTGAATGTGGCTGATACCCTGATCAGTGCCCTGACTACTGAACTAGGGAGCTGATTGAGACACACGCTGCGCTGCTGACGCTCAATTAAAGTGAAAGCACACTTTTGATGGACAAAATAAATATAATTTCACACAAAAAAGTGTTCAAAATGAACACAATACGCATGTCTAATGTGTTTTAACAAGAATTTGAGTATGACACAAAAGAAAATTAAGAATCAAAAATGAGTATTGGAGATTTACCCATTTAAACTTGTTTTTATTTATTCAGTTTGGGTTAAAGTATGGTGTATTATAAAAATCTAAAGTAAACTAGCCAGAAAATATGATATATAAACATTATTTTAGTTATTACACCGACTGCAGCATACCCAAGTCAAACCAAATATATTTTTTATATTAGACTTTTTATATTTACTGTTGCACTAAAGTGAAGTGAAGTGAAGAATTTGTTATTTATTACTTGATTGTTCAAGCTACCTCACAGAAGTGCTCTGTTTGTTAACAGAGTTGTTGAATGTTAAAATAAGGTGAATTAAATAAAAAATAAGGAACATCCTGGATCTGTTTTTTCGCTCTTCTTTATTCTTTTTTTATGTATTATAGAAGTATCGGATCGGGACTCGGTATCGGTAGATACTCAAAATCAAATGACTCGGACTCGAGGGCAAAAAAACCTGATCGGGACATCCCTAGTTTTCTGTTTAACTTTTTTATTTATTTATTTGAGGCTTTAAAACGTTTTTGAATAGTTTAATTAGTCTGCTTCCTTTGTTGTCATTCTGTGACTACAGTACTGCATAGTGTTGACAACTTGAAATAAACCTCTACAAATGTATCTGTGTCCTAATAAAAATAAGCTACAGACTGGTGTGAATATTCAATGTCAACCTTAATTTATTGATTATTATTCAATCAATATTGGTGCACATTCAGTTTTTCACTTGCAATTGTTTTTCCAGCAAATTTCTTAATATGTAAATATTTGTATAAACAAAAAGATTCAACAACTGAGACATAAACTGAACAAATTTCACAGACGTTTGATGAACATCTGAAAGTCTGATGTGGCACCAGCTTCTTTACAGAGCATCAAATCCTCATGGACAGCACCACATTTGCAGCTCTTGCTGTGAGATGTTACTCCACTCTTCCATCAAGGCAATTCACGTTCTCAAACATGTCTGGGGGGAATTATGATTACATGTGGTTTGGCACTGGAAGGACAATCAGCTGTCTTTCTGTCTCCCTGTAGCACTGTCTCAGGCATCTTACATTACGGACATTGCAGTTTATTGCTCTGTTCACATCTGCAGTTCTCTTATCTCCTAAGGCACTAAGGCACATTCACACAGGTGATCAGAGACCCTGCGCATCTTTCTTCTGGTGTTTTTTAGAGTCAGTAGAAAGGTCTCTTTAATGTCCTAAGGTGTTGTAACTGACCTTGATTGACCTATAGGTGCATGTGCAATAATTGAAAAACATGACAAACATTGTTAAGCCCTTTCTAAAGATCTGTAAAGCTTATTTGGATTGTACAAAATTATCTTTAAAATATAATCCTGAAAATTGATTTTTTCATCTTTTCTTAGTTTTATTAAATTTTTTTAAAACAACAAATCCACTTGTAGCCTATGTAAATATTAATTACACTAAATGATATAACAAGTACAGACATAATTACTCTATGAATGTAACTCAAATTGAAAAGACATTTAAAAAGTCAAAACAATGTGTGAAAAGAAGCAATGCTATGAGCTTCTGAGGTAAATGTTAAAACAGGGCCTTGGTACTCGGGAACAGCCTTCATGTATGACCAGATCACACACTGCCAGAGCTATCCAAGACTTTGGGTCTCGCATCCAGTCTGAAACAGACAGTGACTTTACAAGATGATGAGTATAATGTGGAAACTCACAAAAGCAAAACAAAACCATATTATGACATGGTGATATTAACGTCATCTTCTAAAGTAGCTGTCTATTTTTTCTGTGCATTTGTGCTGTATTACCTCAGAAATAAATTAAATTATTATTATCAGAATTATTTTATTTGACTGCTTTTGAAATTGTTTTAAATCAGGTACCGAAGGTTGTTTGAGTATGTGTTATGTTTGACACATTTCAGGGTTTTGTGCTGCAATATCCTGCCTTGTCAAACTTTAAATAAAACTAAACTAAACTAAACTATAATTTCCTATCATAATTATAATATTTTAAACAAAAATAACATTCTTTAAGTAGCAGCTGGCTTGAAGACTGTCATCAAAACTAAGCTCCAAAGATTTATATTCCAAAGGAATATTTTATTACCTTTTCGAAATAATCTATTATTATAATCTATAATAATCTACAGTTGCGATTTGAGGAGCGTGTACTAATATTTTCAGTTCCATTCGCTTGCGCGTTGTCTCAAGGACACGCCCACAATAGGAGGATATCATGAATATTCGCGTAAGCGCAACCCAGTGGAACAGAATATTTCAGGAACTGAATACGTCTGCGTCCGAAAACTGGAAAATGCTGCCTTCTGAGGACACATTTCAAGGTAGGAAGGCATGAAGGCACGTCCGAATCCAATGTTAGCTTCACTTCCTGTCTCATGAGATACCTTCCTCTGATCGATTTTTGAAGGAAGCATAGATGTATCCTTAGCTGCCTTTGATATCCCACAATCCTTTGCTTTCCATTCTGTGACAGTTGAGCTAGAAAAATAAAGATGGCGTCCGAAGGTTGCGTTTGCTGCCCAGTTTATGTATAAATGTACGATTTTGACCAACATATTTCAATTTTGATATAATTTCTATCGAGAAATTACTACTGTAGTAATTAATTATTTGTTTAGTTCTCACCAAAGCTCGCGCTATTTTGCTGTAGATCATTAAACTGTTACGCTGCCTCAGAAGTCTGTCCGAAATCAGTTTTGTGAGGTGCCTTCATGCACAAACACTGCCGTACAAGTCATTTTCTTATAAGGCAGCGAGGCAGCAAGACAGCTACCTAGGTTTTCGCACGCAGCCTACATTGTAACACCGGAATAGGCGTCGTATTCCTATAGGTAGACATAAGTCACCTGGGAGTCAGCTGATGCAAGCTTGACTGACGTGACCTGCCAGAACTGACGCTAACGCTAGATTTTCATGGTATCCCACATGCAAAAAAAGAAGAAAAAAATAATTTAACAGGATGCAAAAATAAGAGTGTAAATTATTTTATCATTATTAATCACTCGTTAGGCAATTTACTTCCACTTTTAGTACATTTTCTAAATTTTTATTGAAAATAAATGCCTTTCTGATGTGATATGGGATGGGAAAAGGGAGAATAGCGAGCTCGGCAGAAGGCGGATTCGAACCAAGTCAATCGCATCACAAGTTAATTCTCCGCTTCTGACACATTACTGCCTACACCACTGCAGCCACAAGAGCGTACGTGAATTTTAACCTGGTCTGACATTGGTGGGCGGAGCTACTGTAAATTTGCACTTAGTAATAGACACTCCGAATAATCTTGTTTTCCGTTTGCATTAAGATTATTTTTATTACCACTCTGGCAGATATTGATAATTTTACTTAAGTAAAATGCACTTAATTTAGATCCCCCAGGAAACAAGACTAAATATCTTAAATTATTTTCTTATATAGAAAATCCATCTTGATTTAAGTATTTTTAGATATTTGTACTTGAAATAGGACAAAAAATACTTAGTACGAAAAGCATTTTTGCAGTGTGAATGAATGAGTGAACTATTTAAATATCACTAGCACTTTAAAAAGGGGGAGGAGACCGAAGAAAACTCTGGGTTTACCGAAGGAAACTCTGGGTTTACCGAAGAAAACCTGCTCCCGACCAGGTTAGGTTCACAGAGTAAGTTACCATGGTAACTTAGTATAAGTTACCTCTCTTTCAGAAACAGGCTTGACTTAACCTGCTTTCTTGGGTTTGACATACCTCTCATTCTGAAATGGAAAACCCAGAGTTTCCCTCATTTCAGGGTTAACATACTCAGAGTTTTCACTTAACCTCCTTTCTGAAATGGGCCCCTGAACTTCTATACACAGACTCAAATGACAACAGCTGTGATGATTAGTGCAGTGTCCATGGTGACGGATTGTGATGGGAAAATAGAACAAAGGAAACATGTGACTAAGGAAAACAAACTGAAAGTCCATGATAACGAAGCCAAACTTGAACGTGACTGTGACAGTAATACTGTTTTGTTGTTGTTGTTGTTATTTTTTATTTGAGTAGTACTGGTAGGATTCCGCGGGAAATACGAGTTTGCCTTTTCATCATTACGTCACGTCTGTATACATAAAGAAGTCCTGGACACTGCAAGTGGTGGATCATTTGAAGACTCTTTTACAGTAGCTGTAATAATTAAACTTGTCATTTGGATGGCGGATTGTAATCAAGAACAGTAAAGACGACCATCATCATTGACAACTGTTGATGTTAATATTAACAATTTGAGAACAAAGTATAACAATAATAATAATTTGTATGGTTTGACGTGATGAGCTAACTTTGCGATCGTTTGATTTAATCACCATTAGATTTATTGTAGAACTCTTTATTTTCTGTTGGTCAGAACAAAAGTGGCAGACATGTTACTTGTTCAGATGACATTTTCTGGTGAAGCTTAACATTTTGGTATTACTTTCAAGATGTTTTATCTGTATTTTCAAAGTACAGTATCCACCAGTGTGGTTACTGACAGCCCACACATAACGTTACTCCTCAAAACATTAGATTCATCCACGCTGAGAAGCCGTGCCGATGCACAACCCACGTAAAATGATAATTCCACAACTAACTGCAGTTGCAGGTTTCAAACAGATATGACGACAAAGAGGCAAAACTTACGGACTGCAGCTTTAAAGAACAACTCTATAAATCAGAAGCAAATCTTTACCTTTACAGCTGTAATATAACAAAGGGAAAAACATGCCCTGTAGATTAAACTTCCAACCATCCCTAATACATAAATCTAATTAAGTAGACCCTCTTCAAGCATACAGCAGCTGGTTTTTATGCACCTTATGCTGCAGAGTCGAGAAGTACAACCAATTATATTGGCGATTCCCTCAAACTTCGGCGTGCTCCTGAGGCTCAGCTCTAACCAATGATCTGCTTAAAAATAACAATCTAAAACAAAAAATATTCAAACATGCTAATAAAGAACATGCTACTTAATCCTATCAACAAAGTTAAGACACCACTTAAATAGTGAGGGAAACCTGTGAGCCGGTGTTCCCAATCACCCATTAGTCAGCCAATCACCTATGAGTGACACACAAACACAGACACTCACCAAAAGAAAAACACACACACACACAAACACAAATGATGGCCGACAGGGACGTCACATTTAGTAATATTTCAGTTGTGAATGCATCTAAAGTGGGTATGTGATTTTGCTCAGGAGGTCAAAGGAATCGTCTGGAGCCAATGGACACCATCTTTGTGAAGAATGTGAAAGAGAAAGGCCCAGCCCATCAGGCAGGCCTGTGCACAGGTAGGGGAACATGGTATGCCCATATGTGACAGGTGTAATGCCCTTTGTCTGTTCACTTTAACAGCAACCAATATCATAAGTGTGGGTGTTTGTGTTTAGGAGACAGGTTGGTGAAGGTGAATGGAGAAAGTGTGCTGGGAAAAACTTATTCTCAGGTCATAGCACTGATTCAAAATAGGTGAGGCTACTTTAAATAGATATTAATTAATGAGCCATACTTATATTTATAAGTGGATTTATATCTACAATAAATTTGTACTTCATAACTGCATTCATTTTTATTTAGTGAGAATGTGCTGGAGTTGTCCATCATGCCTAAAGATGAGGATGTGCTACAGCTGGTAAGTGTGAGTATGACCTTTCTTCTTATTTCCTCTGTTTCTACACACTTTCTTTTACACCCACATACATCTACACATACAAATTAAATTACACTGGTCTAAAATTTTTAGAAGTCATCTGCTTCAGAGATAAAATGTGCTATTTATGTATTTTGTTGTACTAAATTCAAATATGAATATTAAAACAACTAATTGGCTTGTTTCCAAGATATTTAAGTTTTTAAATTGTACATCTATGTATATTGTGTAGATAGTACCTGTCACCTCTTGGGGTTAGCACTTTAAAAATCAGCAAAAGGGTTATATAAATAAATGCTTTCCATGCCGTCTCGAAGTTCCATCATCTCAAAGAAGTTCATGAATCTGTGGAAATTTTCCACAGAGGTTCTCAAAAGCTGATTGTGTCTTGTCCATTGCCTTGACAAAATTTTTCATCAGACCCAACTTGATGTGTAATGGTGTTAACTAGTGTTGCTAACGATTAATCGACGATTGATTAATTTTTCGATAATAATAGATTGTCGATTAAGCAAGGTCATGCTCAACCGCAAAACATTTAAAGCAGACACGAGGAAAAGTGAAGCGAGCACTTATGTTATTAGTTATGTTTAAAACCATTTTACATTAAAAGGCTAGAGTTACACCTTCATGAATATAAGTTTGTGTGTGCATTCACAGCCTTTTTTGTTGTGCAGGTATAATTTGTAATATGTTTATTTTTGTATATATCTGATTAATCTCATATAGGATGCATTTGGTTAAGCAAATCATTTAATAGGATCATCTTCAGTGCATGCAGCTCAAACAGCAATGCGCAACTTATAATAACTGTGATTGGGACTGTCATATTAGATAACATTGAACAACATTGTAATAAAACGTTATGAATTCTTTGGGTTTAGTTGCTGTTTCAGCGCGCTGTTTCAGAAAGAGCGCATCCACAACAGGAGTTACATGTTCTGTTTAGCACGTAACTTAGTTCAAGTTCACCTGTGCATTTGCGTAATTTTGTGCAGAAATAATTTGTAACATTGTTTATTTGGTATAAACATTTCAAGGTGATTAAACTGAATTATTAATAAGATATTTTAATGTCCAGTATAAACTGTAACCTGCTATGTTTATTTTATGATATTTAAATGCAATATTCTGTGTTTAGTAGAACAACACATATTAATAAAAACTCATGGACAGTCATATTAAATGAAGACGTTCTAGGCTAGAGGCTACTTGAGGCAGTGAAAATGTTATGCTATGTCAGCAATTTTAATCCAACATTTTACAGCACCATCGACCTATGGGAGATATCAAAATAAAGTGTTAAGACTGGCTAGTTCTGTTCGGTTATTGTTGAATGGATCCTTAAAATGTCACAGCTGTACACAGCTGTGAACTTTTGTCCAGTCAGAAGTTCTTTAATTTACATGGCTATTTAATCAAAAATCTAAATAAATGAATTGAAATGCACATTTTTACATGCAATTAAAGCAACTTAATTTATTCAGTTAATGACAAAAAATATATTTTGTTTAAAATATGTTTGTCTCTTCTAGTTCCTCCTTTACTTAGAATGCTGTCTTACTTTTTCTACACCAGTAGTTTGCCATGATCAATGTTGATCAATATATCATTACTTTTGAAGAAAAAAAAAATGAAGATTTGAAGATAAAAGAATGTTCATCCTTTTGACCAATTTCATTATTAAATGTTGAGAGGAAGCTAATAGCAAAAAGTTTGTCTAAAAGGTTGGGTTATACTTCCGCATACAAGGCTGAATGTCCTGTAATATTATTCGCCTTTTACTGAATGTTATACAGCATGGTCAAATTATTCAAAGTGGATCTTTGGTGGTGGTTCTCAATGCCAAGAAGGCATTTGACAGGATAGAGTGGTCCTATCTCTTTAGACAAATTTAATTTAGGTAACAATCTTATAAGATGGGTGACACTGCTCTATGCGTCATCGCAAGACTCTATACTGTCCAGTGGCATTCACTCTCCATTTTCCATTGATTCCCTTTGAACCGAGGAACAAGACAAGGTTGCCTTATTGTCACGGTCACCATCAGTCACTACATTTCGCATCATCCCTCCTTCTGCTGACCTGCAAACTTTCAGCAATCACCCACACCTGTTATCCATTAGCCTCGTTAACAGCACCTCACAAAAGCACACACCTTGCACCAATTGTTGTCCAGTCTCGTTTATAGACATTGCGGACTACTAACCTGACTCCTAGTGATGGTGAAATTAAGCTTTGCGAAGCACCAAGGCTCTCCGCTCAACTGTATCATAAAAACGTTCATTACTCAAAGCTTCTCAAAACGGTGCTCACTGACGACATCTTGTGGTCAAAAGGTGGAAAAAGCTGCCTAGGCGTCCCAGACGACCTAGCCATTTCATATAATAAATCAGTTTCTGCTATCAAAAGCGTATAAAATAATGAAAATAATTAGTCTGTGAAAATAATTAGCTCCTGTCTGCCTCTGCCTCGCTGCTAGTGTTCTCCGTGTAGCTTTGTTTTCTCTTACTTTTATTGAATCTCTTACTTTTATTCATTGTTGCTTATATTATTATTATTGCCTACCACATTAAACTGACGTCGGTAGATTGTAATCTTTAAATCTAAATCGCTGTTACAACGCGTTTGCATCTCGCTAGCTTGTTACCTTGTCATCAGTCTCCCGCGCTCCTTTTTCAACGCGTTCATCAAACAGCTGTGGTAACTCGGATTGGATCAGCTACAAACACGGTGAGTCATGTCATCCTTTCCCAGTGTTATCTCGTGTTCAGTGTGTCACATGTTCAGTATAGCTCTCTCTGTCAGCGACGAGGGATTTACATGTCATAAATGTAGGGAAATAGTCAGGCTGACAGAGAGAATCTCAGAATTAGAGACACGCATCCAAACTTTAATCGAGGATAGTAAGAATGCAGGGGCTTCAGATACTGTTTTGGATGCGACTAGCTTAGTGAACTCTGTACATTGTTCGGTTCCGGCTGTAGAGCCCGCGCAGCAGGGCACTTGGGTAACGGTGAGGTGGCCTAGCCGCGGAAAACACCACTCTTCCGTTCCAATAAGAACATCAAACAGGTTCTCCCCACTCAGTGACGCACCCACTGAGAATCCTGTTGAAAGTGCCCTAGTTATTGGCGATTCTATTACACGGAACGTGAAAATAGAGACACCAGCCACCATAGTCACCTGTTTGCTGGGAGCCAGAGCACCTGACATCAAAGCAAATTTAAAAGTGCTGGCTAATGCTAATCGTAAATACTCTAAAATTATTATTCACGTCGGCACAAATGATGTTCGACTTCGCCAGTCGGAGATCACTAAAATTAACATTAAAGAGGTGTGTGAACTCGCAAATACAATGTCAGGAGAAGTAATTTGCTCTGGTCCCCTTCCTGTTCGTAGGAGTGATGAGATAGTTAGCAGATTATCATCACTCAATGGCTGGCTGTCTAAGTGGTGTCCGCAGAATAATATAGGTTTCATAGACAATTGGAAAAGTTTTTGGGGCAGACCTGACCTGTTGAAAAGAGATGGTATTCATCCCTCTCGGGATGGTGCTGCTCTTCTCTCTAGTAATATGGACTGTGTCTGTACCCCGAATTAGTAAAAACAAAAAACTTCCAAACCCATTTAATGGTAAAAATTTAATTGATGTTCAACAAATAAAAAATAGAGATAATAATGATAAACAAATGATAAAGCGTGGGTTGTTAAATATTAGATCACTTTCTTCAAAAGCACTTATTGTGAACGATATTATCACAGACAATAATCTAGATGTGCTGTGTTTGACAGAAACCTGGCTAAAGCCGGACGATTACATTACTTTAAATGAGTCTAGCCCTCAAGGTTATGATTATCGACACAATCCTCGACAGAAAGGCAAAGGGGGAGGTGTTGCTGTAATTTATAGTAATATTTACAGTATCAGCCAGAAGTCTTTCAAATATAATTCCTTCGAAGTGATGGTGCTTTACGTAACATTATGTAAGTTGACATTTGTGCTGGCTACTGTATACAGGCCACCAGGACACCATACAGACTTTATCAAAGAAATTGCAGATTTTCTATCAGAATTAGTACTAGCTGCAGATAAAGTCCTTGTTGTTGGTGATTTTAATATCCATGTAGATAATAAAAAAGACTCATTGGGATTGGCATTTACAGACATTCTAAACTCTATTGGTGTTAGACAACACATGTCAGGACCCACTCATTGTCGTAATCATACTTTAGATCTAATATTGTCACATGGAATCGATATTGATGCCGTTGAAATTCTGCAGCAGAGTGACGACATCTCAGATCATTATCTAGTCTCGTGTATACTACATTTAGTTAAAGCGGCTAAACTACCTCCCTGCCATAAATATTGTAGAACCATCACTTCTACCACTAAAGATCGCTTTATAAATAATCTTCCTGATCAGTTTCATCGCATTAGCATACCAGACAGTTTAGAAGACCTTGATGTTGCAACAGAAACTATTGCCTTTGTGTTTTCCAGCACATTAGACTCAGTTGCTCCTTTGCATTTAAAAAAGATTAAGGAAATTAATCCAAGGCCATGGTACAATGAGCACACTCGGGCCCTAAAAACAGCAGCTAGAAAAATGGAGCGCAGCTGGAAGAAAACAAAACTAGAAGTATTTCGCATTTCGTGGAGAGAGAGAATGATTGAGTACAGAAAGGCCTTAAAAACTGCTAGATCTGCCTATTTTTCAAAACTTTTAGAAGAAAATAAACACAACCCTAGGTATTTATTTGATACAGTGGCTAAATTAACAAGAAATAAAGCTTCAACTTCTGATGTTTCCAAAGAGCACAGCAGTAATGACTTTATGAACTTCTTTACTTGCAAGATTGATAATATTAGAGAAAAAATTATAACCATGCAACCGTCTACTACAGTATTGTGTCAGACAGTGCATTGTAGTGTCCCTGAAGAAAAATTCAATTCATTTACTGCTTTAGGAGAGGAAGAATTGTCTAAACTTGTTAAATCATCAAAATCATCCACATGTATGTTAGACCCTATACCGACTAAGCTATTGAAAGAGATGCTTCCAGAGGTCATAGATCCTCTTCTTAATATTGTTAATTCATCTTTATCACTAGGATACGTACCAAAAACTTTTAAGCTGGCTGTTATTAAACCTCTTATTAAAAAACCACAACTTGATCCTAGAGAATTAGTCAATTACAGGCCGATTTCAAATCTCACTTTTCTGTCAAAAATACTAGAAAAGGCAGTTTCATCACAACTATGTTCCTTTTTAGAAAGAAATAGTATCTGTGAGGATTTCCAGTCAGGATTTAGACCGTACCATAGTACTGAGACTGCTCTCATTAGAGTTACTAATGATTTGCTCTTATCATCAGATCGTGGTTGTATCTCTCTATTAGTGTTACTGGATCTTAGTGCTGCATTTGACACTATTGATCACAATATTCTTCTAAATAGACTCGAAAACTATGTTGGCATTAGTGGAATTGCATTGGCATGGTTCAAATCATACTTATCTGACCGTTATCAGTTTGTAGTAGTAAACGATGAGATGTCATATCAATCACAAGTTAAATATGGAGTACCGCAAGGCTCAGTACTAGGACCGTTGCTTTTCACTCTGTACATGCTACCCTTGGGAGATATCATTAGGAAGCATGGCGTTAGTTTTCATTGTTACGCTGATGATACTCAGCTCTATATCTCTTCGCGCCCTGACGAAACTTACCAATTCGCTAAATTAACAGAATGTATAGCTGATATAAAAAACTGGATGACCAGTAATTTCCTACTACTAAATTCAGAAAAAACAGAGATTCTAATTTTTGGACCGAAAACTTCTTCACGCAATAACCTAGAATACTGTCTAACACTTGATGGCTGCTCTGTTAAGTCTTCGTCGTCAGTTAGGAACCTGGGTGTGCTCTTTGATACCAATCTTTCATTTGAAGGCCATGTTACTAGCATCTGTAAAACCGCATTCTTCCATCTTAAAAATATATCTAAACTACGACATATGCTCTCAATGAAAAATGCAGAACAGTTAGTTCATGCGTTCATGACCTCAAGGCTAGATTACTGTAACGCTCTACTGGGTGGTTGTTCCTCCCGCTTGATAAATAAACTACAGCTCGTACAAAATGCAGCAGCTAGAGTTCTTACTAGAACTAGGAAGTATGACCATATTAGCCCAGTTCTGTCATCACTGCATTGGCTTCCTGTTAAACATCGTATAGATTTTAAAATCTTGCTAATTACTTACAAAGCACTAAATGGTTTAGCTCCCCAGTACCTAAGCGAGCTCTTAATGCATTATAGTCCTTCACGTTTATTGCGATCTCAGAATTCAGGCCAGCTGATAATACCTAGAATATCAAAATCAACCGCAGGCGGTAGATCCTTCTCCTATTTGGCACCTAAACTCTGGAACAATCTTCCTAGCATTGTTCGGGATGCAGACACACTCTGTCAGTTTAAATCTAGACTAAAAACGTATCTCTTTAACCTGGCATACACATAACACATTATCAATTTATATTTTCAAATCCGTTAAAGGATTATTAGGCTGCATAAAATAGGTCAGCCGGAACCGGGAACACTTTCTATAACACCAGATGTACTCGTTACATCAGAAAAAGAATGGCATCTACGCTAATATTAGTCTTTCTGTTTATCCCGAGGTTCACCGTAGTCAACCGGATCCGGGCCGTATCCAGCTGGGACCATGAGACGACGACAACGCAGCCCTGAAGTATCAGCAGAGATCGAGTCGACTAGATCATCCATTGTGAAGACATCATCAACACAACAGCTAGTAGCACAGTTCCTCAACAAACCGTCCATACCGGCGTGATGAATACGATCCTCAACTGGACATGACCACAACGCAGCCCTGAAGTATCAGCAGAGATCGAGTCGACTAGATCATCCATTGTGAAGGCCTCATCGACTCGACAGCCAGTAGCACAGTTCCTCAACAACCGTCCATACCGGCGTGATGAATACGATCCTCAACTGGACATGACCACAACGCAGCCCTGAAGTATCAGCAGAGATCGAGTCAACTAGATCATCCATTGTGAAGGCCTCATCGACACGACAGCCAGTAGCACAGTTCCTCAACAAACCGTCCATACCGGCGTGATGAATACGATCCTCAACTGGATGGAACTGAAATAAACACTTTGATTGTTGCGATCCTATCAGACTTATGATAGCAACCTGATTCTTAACAAAGCACTGTTCGCCAGAGGAGAACTGGCCCCCTGACTAAGCCTGGTTTCTCGACTAAAAAGGTTTTTTTTTTTCTCCATTTTAACACCTATTTTCCACCTGTTTGCCACCTGATGTCACCTGATGGAGTTTGGGTTCCTTGCCGCTGTCGCCTTTGGCTTGCTTAGTTGGGGACACTTGACATTTGAATTGACATTTGATATTCAACAGTATTCTTGACATTTAATCAACAGTGCTTCTGATCTGCCTGAATTGACACTATTCTTTAAGAGCTGCTGTGCAGCCAAAATTATGTACCAGTTATCAATATAAAGCTGCTTTGACACAATCTACATTGTAAAAAGCGCTATATAAATAAAGGTGACTTGACTTGACTTGACTAAAAAAAATAAAGTCTTTCACATGTCATTTTGAGCCCAGGCTCATTAGAAAAACATACCGTGACTGAGGCTACGTCCACACGAAGCCAGAGCTTACCCTATCCGATCTTTTTTTTTTTCCTCATCTCAAGAAATATCTGCGTACACACGAAACCACTGAAATGACTCAAAACGATGTAGTATACATGCCAGACCAGTATGTGGCGCTGTAATTCTGCCACAGAGATACACTTAAAACAACGAATAAGACTTGGAGCATGCGCATAAACCTTGTGCGCTGTATACAAACTTTAGTAAAGCTTAGAAATAACGTTTTATTTTGGCTCAGTAGCTTCTTCAGCATGAACACAAGCATCTAGAGTCTGCTATTGTTGTTGCTGTTTTGTGCTGTTAGCGGTGTCTGACTAGGGTCGACACGTGGGGTGATGACATCCTCGTTTCACAAAATATACGGATAGGCTGTACACACAAAAACGCAAAGAGTTCCACTCTGGGAACTGGTTTCAAAAAATAGCAGTTTCACCTTCTGAAAACGCCACATCCGTGTGGACGAAACGCCTATCCGATACAAAATTTGTGCGTATACACAGAAAAATGCGTCTCCGTGTGGACGGGGCCTCAGTTTCAAACAATTAGGTCTTTCTTTTCTCACCCTTTTCTCTAAACCTGCCAAATAATGGTCAACTCTTTATCACAGGCAAAATATAGCATTTTCCAAGGACAACCGGCTCCTTCCTAAAGAGGGGAAGCATCCCCATGACATCATTGCTTCATCTCATAATAGTGGTTTTATTTTTTCACTATGGAAGCATATGTGTAGCAGAATTCAATTTGCAATGTAATATGCAAAATGGCAATGCATTTCTGTATTTAAATTTACATTTTCCATACCATATATGCAATGTTTGGGGCAAAATGATCATTCAAATTCAATAATATAATTTACATTTGCCATTTCCTACACTGTTTAACATATAATTTAAACATATATTTTAATGCTTTATAAGTTGCAAAATTAAAATGAAAATGTATTACAGAAATGATTATAAATGTTTAACATTAAATGAATGTCCCGCAATGAATGTAGCAAAATTCAATGTGGATTTGAAAATGCATTTCGAGCCGATCACGTCTCCGCCCCGCCCTGTCAATCACTGCATTAAGGCGGGGCTAGGTGTTTGAAACATGGCAGCAGCAGAGCTATGAAGAGCGAGGCATAAACTGGCAGATGAAACTGAGCAAGAACAGAGAAATGTCAATATTCCTGCAGATTATGCGCTTCTGTCAGTCATAGAACCAGTATGTTATTAGAAACATAGATATTTATGGTTATGGCGTCTCGCAGAGAACGCGCCTGATGCTCGTGAGGTGAGCGCGCTCGCGCAGCTCGAAGTGCTGAAACGGACGCGTCGAATGAGCGGTGCTTTACAACAGGTTCCTTTACTCATAGAAATAATCTTAGACAAACTGTCCCAGATTATTGCTTGCTCTATCAGTATGTTGTCTGTTTTTTTTCTTTTTATTGTTCTGATTATTGTTTATGCATCATTTAATTAATAAAACGATGTGTAGTCCATCTGGATGATGAGTGTTATTTGTAATAATAATAATTTATATTCCCAGAAATAACTCTGGTCATGTCTAAACCCATCTTTCATACACTAGAAAGCACTTTGGTCTGATGTGAACAGGTGCTGGTGGTGTGATGGTGTGTGGAGGATATTTTCTTGGCACAGTTTGGGTCCTTTAATGGACCATATGCATGGAGCGTTCTTTAGAACTTCCGCAATAATATAAACCAGCTGGAAAACTTCCTGTGAAATGTCACTTGTTGGTGTGTCGGTATCTTTATGTCCTGTGGTAGCTTTAACAGCTTTAATAGTGTAATACTTAGTTTATAATCAGAATATAGTCCCTTAAATACTCAGGCTTAGTGTTAATTTAGTTATTCAAATATAACATTAAACAGACACATCCCACAGTGTTCCCGCTATGCAAAATTCAATTCGACCATCTGTTTTCACACTTGTAAAAAAAAAAAGCCTCAACACACTGTAAATTAAGGACTTATTGTGCACAGATTCATTGAACAAAATAAGAGCTTTCACAAGTGCTGAAGCTGAAAGAGCTTGCTGAAATCATTGATCTTGAGCTGCACTGACAGCTGCTGTGATTGTAAAGGGAGAGCACTTTCTGTGTAATTTGCGGGTTAGGGTTATACTGTACAAACAAGAAAAGTTATTGTTTTTCCTGAGACTTTGTGAGTACTTCATACTTCACCTTGACAACATTTATCTTTAAACTTAAATTGATTTCATAATGTTTAATATTTATTCAAATGCGAAACGTGAAAAAATATTACAGGAAATGTCTTAAATTAGTCAATAAATGGTCCTCTGCCACCATCTGCTGGAAAAAGTGGTGATTAATGTGCTTTTTATTTTTAAGTGATAGTGTTTTCTATCAAATGTTGTATTTCCAACATCTTGAAACATTCAGTTTTACAAATCCAGTAGTGCCTTTGGGATGGAACTGGAGTTTTGTGGCATGATGGCTTTTGTACAGTGTTGAAAAAAATTAGCAGTTGAGAAGTTTTAAATAAGATTTTCATATAAATAAAATTATGTAGGCTAAAATGAAATTGTTTCATAGAAGGAAAAAAAAAAAGAAATAGGCTCTAGCCCTGTGTAATTCATTGCTCAGACCCAGAAGAATGACTCTGTGTAGCTGTCCAAGAGAGACAAGACATCACCAGAGTTAATTTTAGGAGCATTTTAGGGGTGCTTTCTAGTGTGTGAAAGAGGGGTTTAAACATCAGAGTTATTTTTTTCTAATATAAATTATTATTATTAATATAAACATGATTGGCTCCAAATGCATTTTCAAATCCACATTGAAGTTTGCTTCATTCATTGCGGGACATTTATTGAAAATGCAATTGCACTGTGAGTGTAAATGCAATTAAGAAAAATAACATTTAAATGATCATTTTGCTACAATTTTTGCTTGAACGTGTTAAACATATATAATCATTTCTGAAATACATTTTAATTTTAATTTTGCAACTTATAAAGCATTAAAATATATGTTAAAATTATATGTTAAACGTAGTGTAGGAAATGGCAAATGTAAATTATATTATTGAATTTGAATTATCATTTTGCTCCAAACATTGCATATATGTTATGTTCAATATACAATTGAATGTTGCTACACATAAGCTTCCATATTTCACAGCCACCTGTGGTGTCGTGAAAATACCCCTAACTTGGCAGAATACTCAGTGGGTCACATGACTTTCTCAAATGCTCCTGACCTGTGTGACAGTTCTTACAGTCATGTAGGCCCTGAGGCCTTCAAAACACATCTGGTGTTATATTATTCAAACTATTTCTACATTGGTTTTCTTATATGATTGATAAAACATTCCATCACTCTGTGCTACAAATAAAGAACCTGTTACTGCATTTCTCTGTTCCTGAGTCTGAGCTTTGGAACAGTTTGAAACAGTGAATCGTTTGTGACACCATTGATTTGTTTGATTCAAAGCTTCACAAAACGTATCCTCCCCCCATCACTAGTTCAAATCAAAGTCCCTTAGTCTAAAGCGGGGTTTCCCAAACTGGGGTTTGTGAGGGAATTGCAGGGGGTTCGTAAGTTGATAACAACAATTAATTAAATTATAATTAAATAATTAAAAAATAAACAAATATGTTAAATAATATTAAAATAGAAAATCTAAATAAAACTTACTAACAAAAATATATATTTTATTTGTTTAATCTGCATGTCATGTGACCAACATGACAACAGACACGATATCAGAAAACTGCGAAGTCACGCAAAATGGACAGGTACGTTTCATGCACAAATAAAAGAAAATTACCAGAAGGTCCAAGCACAAGCCAGCAAAATAAAGGACCAAAGCAAGAAAAGCACCGTAAGTACAATGATGGCTACATCAAATTCAGATTTACGTGCATAGACAGTGCTAATGGCAAGTCTTCTACTGTGTGTGTTATATGTCTGGAGGAACTGGCAAATGAATGTATGAAGCCAGCTTTTTTGAGAAGACATTTGGAAACAAAACATGCAAACTTGTCGACAAAACCAGTTGAATTTTTCAAAGCAAAGCTGGACAGTTTAAAACAGCAGCAAAACAGTCACTTTGGCCGAGAATGCCCTGAAGGCTTCTTATTTGGTGTCACAGCACATTGCCAAATGCAAAAAGGCCCATACAATCGGTGAGTCTCTCATTATTCCTGCTGCAGTTGACATATGCGAAATTATGTTCGGAGCAGAGCAGGTTAAAAAGGTACAAAAAATACCACTCTGATAACACGGTTTCCAGGAGAATTTCAGAAATTGCAGATGACATTGAAGCACAGCTAATTGATAGACTTAAAAATGGAACTCCGTATGCGCTGCAAATTGACGAGTCTGTAGATGTGGCAAGTCAAGCCCAACTGCTGGTTTTTATTCGCTATGTTTGGGAGAAAAAAAGTCAATGAAGACATTTTGGGGTGCTTCATCTTGCCAGAAAGAACAACAGGAGCTGAGATTTTTGACGTAATCAACAGATTCATGACATCAAAAGGACTTCATTGGGAGAACTGCATCGGCATATGCTCAGACGGAGCAAAAGCAATGACGGGCACAGAGGTTCGCTGGCTGTCTCGCGGATTTGTTTGCAACGAGTTTTTTAACTGTGCAATGAGATCGCTCAATTTTTATCCGATCAGAATTCGAACTTGACCACACAGTTCAAAGACCCTGTATGGAACGCAAAACTTGCATACTTGGCAGATGTGTTTGATGAACTGAATAAACTTAACACTAGTATGCAGGGTCCCAAGACGAACATTCTGGACCTGTCTGACAAAAACAATGGATTTACAGGGAAGGTTCGACGCCTGATAGAACGTGTGAGAAATTGAGTAACGGCAATGTTTTCCTTCTACACAGAGCTGAATGATGGAGAGAAAGTGGACATCTCTGACACAATCTGTGCTCATCTCACTGTGCTTGTTGATGGTTTCAGTAAATACTTTGGTGATGTGGAAAATGACTTGAAAACAGACAAAGACTGGATCAGAGATCCATTTACAAATGTCAGTGCAAACATCCCTCATAGTTTAACTGTGACAGAGGAAGACAAGTTGATTGATCTCAGCAATGACAGCTTTCTGCGTCAGAATTTCCAGAATTGTGGACGTGATATAACATCATTTTGGTTGAGCCCTGTTGTTTTGTCCAAATATGCAGAGCTCACACAAACTACATACTTTTGTGAGAGTTAGTTTTTAGCCCTGGGCTCTATTAAAACAAAGTAAAGAGTAAGGCTTGATGTCAAAGATGAGATGAGGGTGTGCCTGTCAAAGATTGTCCCCAGAATTGATGATTTGTGCAATGCTCACCAAGCACACCTGTCACATTAAAAGGTATGTGGCATACACTGACTGTCTACCAGTATAGAAGTTGTTTCCATTGCAATGGAACTTTTTTTTTTTTTTTCAAAGTAAAGAAATGTTACAGGTATATTCAAATGTAATGTAAATGTGAAATCTTAAATGTAAAACAAGAATTCCCCATTTAGGAAATCCTGTATTAAAAGACTTAAAAGAAATTATAACCCAATGTGAAAATAATAATAATAATCAAGTGTAATAAAGTTACATTATATGTAATTTACATTGTACATTGCACTAATATGAAATTGTATATGTTCAAATGTGTAATAAAAATACAAATGTGTAAAATACTACTGATAAAATTTTGGAAAAGGATAAATAATAATTTTTTTTGAAGTAAACATGCAAATGTGCCATTCAATTATTGAAATGTATACTTCAAATCTCAGGGGGTACTTCAAGTAAATTATTTGGCCAAAGGGGTTCGGCTGACAAAAATTTTTGAAACCTGGTCTAAAGGGTCCCGAAGTCTATAGAGTCTTTGGATCGAATGTTACACTCTATGCTCACATGTCTAAGTGTTAGCAGGGTGCTAACAGCTATAAGTTTTGATAAAGGGCTTTAGCTTGTATACGTGTAGGGTTGCTAACAAGCTAGTTTTGGCTACATGCAGTGGATTTTTGCACAATGGTCTGTGACATGGGTGCTGCTATCAGATTATCAGACATGTCTGCTCACACATTCTGTTGTCATGCATTACTAAGAGACACAGTTTAAAATCATGCCGCTAATCTGAGATTTCTTCGTCAGAAAAGGCTTATGCAATTAAAGCTGACAGTGGGTATTTCTTCGCCCAAGACCAGGTTCATTTATTCTAGTACCATTTATATGTGCTGCTTATCTGAGATTTCTTCGTCAGAAAAAGGCTTACGCTCTTTTAACAACTGAAATTAGGATTTCTTCACTAATTTCAGGTTAGTTTCTTATCGTACAATTTAAACATGCATTATAGCATTAAGAAACTTTCTGCCGTTCGTAGGAAGGCGCATTCAAGCTATTTTGCTTATTTTATCAGAAACTTGTACGTGCATGTATAAGATGTTAATAAAGCTGTCATGAGCCAGGTTTGAGTGTGTCTGTGTTTTCGGGTCTTTTTCCTTCCCTGCTTATCTTTGATTTGTTCCAGCTGGTCCTCGTTGCCGCTCGCGCTCGCGTTCGCGCTCTCGCGCTCGCACCTGTTCTGTGTCTCTGTGTTGATTGCGCTGCCTACTTCTCCCTGTTCTCTGTTCGTGTCTGTGTCGGGTAATTGTTTGATGTTGGTGTGATGAGCGATCTGTTGCTCTTTGTAACGCTCTTTGTAACGCTCTTTGTAACGCTCTTTGTAACGCTCTTTGTAACGCTCTTTGTGTGTGTGTGTTAGCAGTTTGAGTCTGAATCTCAGAGCCTTCATCTGTTCCTGCATTCTTGGTCCCTCTGTCAGAGACTCCTTTCAGCAGGCCTGGTTTCGTCCATCTACCAGCCTGGGTCACAACCATCAGCCATCTGAGACACTCAGCAGGACCACTGTGCTACAGTTGATCTGGGACTTTACGGGAAGTTAACAGTCAAATATCCTTAGTTCCCCAGCTGCAGCGTGCTAAAGTTCAACGCCTGGCAGACTGCTTCTGTTCTGTTTTGTTTTGAGACTCAATAAATACTGTGAACATTCTCTTTGCCTCTGGGTCTTCTGCAGTCACCTGACAAAAGCTTATGGAACAACACATGATTGATTACTGGGTCTTTCTGAAAACTATTGTTTAAAACGATGCCTGCATTCTTCACCAAATATGTAGAAAATTAGCTAAAAAGGGAAATATTAATAATTATTCATAACTTGTTATGATTAATTATAAATATTTGGCTCAGTTAATCTTGATGTAGCTACATTACATTACAATCAATTAGTCAGTTCGTCCTGTGAACACTCAGTATTGATTATTAATTAATCCTAATAAAAGGATATTTTTCATGACCACAGAAAAATAATTATTTTTATTGACAGCACTTAGAGCGTGTAACAAGTTTGATAATTGCAGGTAGGGAGTCCGAACCCAAACATGTATTGTGCACAAGTTTTATTGACTAAATCACAAACACATAACTAGGCTGACAAACACATACACACACACACAAAACAAATCACACATGCATAGGTAAAATGAAAAGTGATAGAATGTGGGAACAGGGAATGAAGCTATGGAAATTAAACCAGGAAAGAACCATCAGCGTATAATTTCAAAACACCATTAAAGGTAAGACAATAGCCACTTTATTTGCACCAACTTGCTCCTCAGAATCACAGCCTGTGAATATGATTAATTATTGATGTATATATATATTTTCTTCTTGGAGTTCAAAATACGTAGTTTTGTGTTTTATATTGTGTAGATCTCCAGCTTAAAGGCTAAAGCCAGGGACACACTTAACGACTAGCTAAAACATTCTAAGACTTTGCTCAACACACAAAGACCGTTTCTTCGACTGAAGCAGATTTTGGCATCGTGAGAGGTAGGGTATCACCAAAGGGTGGATTGCTTCAGAAATCAAGTCCAGGCAGAGATCAAGCAACTGGTTTCCTTTTTTTTTTTTTTTTTTTAACCAACTCAAACTTCAAACTTTACATAGAAAAGAAAAAACACTATTTCAGCTTCTCTCTGTATCCAGACACACAGTCTCTTTGTTCTCAGCTCATTAACAGCTTTTCTTCTTCATTTGCAACAGCTGTGCTTCAACTGCCAAGGAACCTGGTAATTGTAGTCCTGGACCGGGTGGCCATCTTGATTTGTAGTCCCCATGCTGCAACCATCTTGATGACGCATACCTTCCCTATATGACACTCCCTCTAATGATGCCACCC